>JASANE010017961.1:0-12148 GCA_030248225.1 Trileptium ribeirensis
ATCGGAAACAGAAGGCTTTAACATTTAAAATTCCGAAGCCAAAAAATTCTAGATCTCAAACAATTTGGGAAGGTAGGATCCAAACTTTTTAATAGCTTCTGAAGGTAAATGCCTATAAGACCAAAATAGAAATATATAAATTAGAAAAGTCAGAGAAGCGCTGGTTAGAGCGGACTCGCCGGGCAATAAGAGCAGATTAAAAATTATTAATAGGAAAGTTGGCCATCAAAAAACCCAAAAATTAAGAAAACCAGTAAAACTGAAACTAGAGATATATAAATCAATTTGAGAGTTTCAAGCGCTGTCTATTGCAGTGCAATGCGAGAACTGAAACAAAGGAGATGATATATAACCTTTTATTATATCGCCAGTATGTCAACTAAAACCAGGAATTGACGTCATCTTCGAGAATTAGACATCGTCACAACTAGCATTGTAACTCATCACAGACTAACGGAACGGGTCTCTGTATTGCTGAAATTTTCAATTTTACACAACCGCAGACCATCGGTCCGACAAGAATACAAATTTAAAGACAGCCTGTCTGGCTCGCGTCTTCTTAAGATCTTTAAAGCCACGCTCATTTAAGCTAATGGCTGTCGTCTGAGTGCGTCGGCAAATATATATTTTCGGGTGTCTGCTGCTGACAGTTCCGGAAGTTGTTCTGAGTTTCCGAGGACTTGTCAGCCACCAACACTTCAAATGTCTATTTAGACGAAAGAAGAGGCAACTACAAATAAAAGGCTCTTAAACTAAGTCACACTATTAAAATAATGTTTTCACACAGATTAACCGAGATGACACAATGAACGACTCAGAAGAATCGTGGCAGTAGAAAACGGCAGCTTTAAGGGTTGAAGCTTTAGAAAAACAATTTTAGATACCTTGCTCAATATAACGATTATGAGCCTAAAATTAAATAAGTCCAAGTAAAGTTATCGGTATAGTAATATGTTTTATATTTTAGCAGAATCATTTATTTGCCTACAATAAAACCGACTCCAAATGTTAGAATTTAGGTTTCGGCGGGAGTTGAACACCTACTTTCAGGATTGGTAGGACAGCATAGCGCGCTAGTTCAATCGGCCACATTTTAGTAAACGTTGTCTGCACTGAGCTGTGGTGCGGCTTTACCAAAGAGGTTTGAAACACTGCAAATATTATAGTATTATTAATCTAGAGCGGGTAGAAGCTAATTAACAGGAATAAACCGAATCAACGTGGCAAAAATAAAACGTAAGCTAGCTGCCAGGATTTGGCGATTAAAGCCAGTAAACCAGTTGAGAATCACTATTCTTTTAGCACGACATTGTGAGTTACCTATTTTGTCCTAGCCTGTGTGTCTTTCTAGTTTGTTCAACCACCGAAAAAACCATTAAGATTGCTACAAATGTATGTTTTGCATGCTAAAAGTCAAAATAAACACCAATAGATTTCCAGTTGTGTGAAACACTTACTTGTAATTCAAAAAGTGTTTGCGATGGCTCATAATTGTATAGGATTCATTGACTGCATCTAGTCCAAAGATTATTAACAATAAGAAAGATGAAACAGGTGTTATTTTTTGTGTTTAAAACTTCTTAGATCGAGTTTATTATTTTGCAAAGTTAAAAATTAGATGATTTTCTTATGAACTTATAACTATTGTTGTCACGGACGAAGGGTTTTGCATCCTAATTTTGGAAGATTTCATCTGGCCCATATTGTAAATACTGCGGTTCTGATTTGGCAGCGAGGTGATTCATATTGAGAAACAGTGCCTAACGTGGATGAGCTCCCGATGTTTTGAATTCTCGATAAGTTTGTGACACAATTTCAGAACCGATTTAGTGCTATTTTGGTGTCAGTAACCAAAGGTCATGTAACATAGTGCTTGAGAAGTTTTCGCTCTTTTGTTGTTCCGTTCCTGAAATCTATCGCTTCAAACTTTATTCTAAAAATTTGCATTTTTAGGCTGCATAAAAGAGTGATTCACTTTAGGCGAACTTTATAAACCTATTTTTCGGCATTCTATTCATAGATTGAAAATCACAAAATATGCAAAATTCAAAAATCGATATTTTGAAATTTTATAAAATTTTTTATCATAATTACTTACCTAATTGTTTCTTATAATTTGATGAATTTTTAAGTGTTCCATATATTTCAATTAAATTGTACTAGTATGGCTTAAGATTTCTTGATATGACGTCAGTGTGGACAATCAATTCAAAGCTGTTTAACTAAACTATATTCAAATCACCGAAATGTTTAACAATACACTGATTTTTAAATAGACGCAAAATTTCTAAATACAGTCTGGTCATTAAAAGGGGAATTAATCTCGCTAACTATGTTTCAGACCGGACGTATTTTGGGTGCGAACTATAGACAATGTTGAGTTTGTTCCAGTAAACCATCTGACGACATAAGAAAAAGTGTCGGCTTTTAAAAAGTATATACTCGTAATGCATTTACAATCCGAATTGGTATATCCTTTAGACAAAGATTCTATCTACTGTGGACGGTTGCGAATAAAAAAGATATCATTGATACCTGGTCAATGTCATATGAAGCAGACTTTTTATTCGGTCGATCGATCCTGTCCCTGAGTATTTCTTTTTCATACGTTTCTTGAATTTTCGGAAGTCTTCAGCCAGAAATCTTGGTTTCATAATTTGGGTTACCGCGCACTAACTTTTATTCAGCAAATACTCGTCGCCATTTTCGAGATTAATTTAGCGCTAAAGGTATTTGCCATAAAATTTTTTCATCAGTGTGATCTTAGCTAGCTTTCTAAATATTCTTTTATTTTAATTAAATTTACAGAACATAGTCTATGAGATTCAACTAATTTAGGAAAACGGGTTAAAATTTTTCAGTAAATAAATGGACACAAGATACAAATGTTGATTTAAATTCAGAAAAATTCTATCGTAAAGAACAACTAATTATTTATTTATTCATTCATTTATTTTATTCTATTATTTATTTGTTTATTTATTCATTTATTTATTTATTTATTTGTTCATTTATTTATTTATTTGTTCATTTATTTATTTATTTGATTTATTTGTTTATTTATTTATTTAAATATATTTATTTTTTTATATATTTGTCATTTGGAAACAGTTGTTCCTGTTTAAGTTGCATAAATTTTGTATTTTTATAAAACCACCAGTTCATTCACATAAAGACAAAATATTTAGCTATATATAATTATATATTTTTAGACAACAGCATTGTTTTATAATGTTAGGCTGCTACTTTAATTCATGTTACTCTAAAGTTCTAAGAATGATTCAGTAAGTTATTAGACACATTTTTGCCAAAAGCATTACGCATCAGTTGTCTTGTTTTCAGTGAACCATAATTTCATAAAAATTGCGGTCGGAACACAAAAGAATTCCGATAAATGTTTTCTCTATTCTGGTATCTGTTCTGTGGTAACCACAAATAAATCAGTGGCAGAAATCGCAAAGATCTTTTAGCTGAAAGGATACAAAGTGGAAATATATATACATGCATATATAATATAATGTATATTTTATATATAATTCCAACTTATATTTGTGCATTTAAGCGCTCTCCCCAGCGTTTAAAGTGATGGATTAAATAGGTTTGTCAGATGGGAACGGATGACACCATGTGAACACACCCTTCCTGTACGACTTCATTACTATTATAAGTACAGCATATAATACTGCCCCAGCTATAATGAGTTTGGTCCAAGTAGCCCTGAGGGACGTTAGGTTGTATCGTTAGAAAAAAGAACAGCGTAGAGCCGGGGGATCGGGCTGCAGCAACAGCCCCCAACTTAGGCTTAGTGTATGTGTCATATAAATAACTTAGCTTAGGTTTAGTATATCGAGAACGGCATGGTCTGCATTTTATTTACGCCCTTCAGAGTCAATTTGGCCATCTGGTTTATAAATGCAACGCAGTTGTTACCAGGTATTACGAATCCGTAAGTAACGTTTAGAAGCACTAGTTGGCAGTGAAATGTGAAATTTTTGAAATCTAGCCAGACATTATTATGTGGTATTGTAAAAAATACTTTGGCTATTGATTTGTATTCCCGAAGTTTTTGTCATCATTGTCTTAGCGAATATCATTGAGCATGAAATTTCATATCTAATCGGTTGGTATCGATGGGTTTTGTCATAAGCGCCGCATTCCTAAGCTCTATCTATTTGGGCGTTCGTCCTGCCAAAGCAACGCGTCCTTCGCAAGTAAAAACAAACTTCACGGAAGGCACAAATGATAGACACGGACTTGACCCAGGCCAGTCGCCGCAGTACCATTTCGATCTCATTTGCGGGTAAAGAAATGTAACCCATTTTGTGTTTCATCCGTGGACCTATAAAACAAAGCTCGTAGGCTATTTAGTTAGGAAAAAATCTGTGTGTGTCTTAAGCTGAACTATATATGAGACGAGAACTCAGCTAATACAGTTTAAAAATGGTTGTGCGCATCTAATGCGGAAGTGGAATTAATATTGTATGTTACCTAAGTACCTAGATATACAGCTTAAAACATTAAAAAAAATATATTAGCTTGTTCATTCTTGCTAAAAGTAAACAAGTTGGTTACTCGTTGTCCTGATTTTGTTTTAACAAGATTTCAATTACATATAAATGAACTTGAGCGTCCACTTATTGATTAAAATCCTTGAGTGTTCACTTAATGATTCATCCAGGCACTTCTGTACGCCTTTGCGGTCTAGTATAGTAGTCATTTAGAATTGATATATGTTACTCAGCCTACAATAACAACTATGAAGCAGTACGATCTAAGAATGATGGGTATTGCAGACTGTCTTCAGTACATTGCACTATTATATTAAAATTATTTTTATCAGAAAAATTTTTGTTTGAACACTGGGAGTATAACGCTGTTGTTTGCTCGTTGAACCTTTAGAGTTTCACTATTTTGGAAACTGAACACTAGATGAAAGCTATTTATTCGATTGGAATATTGTACGCGGTGGTGTATAATACATATGACGCTCTGAGGGCTCCGAAGGGGAGGGGGGGTAGCGCCCCTGAACCCCCGCTTCGGCATGTACGATTAAAATAAATTTAATGGTATATAATTCCACTAATAGTAAAAAATATTGTGATGCTTACTTTTAATATCTTTTGTCGGTAATGTGTTGATAACGATGAATTTATCAAGCCAAAATAAAGCCGTCAATGTGAATATTACTGATTCCCAATAATTGTTCATAATGCTTTGGCTAAATGATACCCTAAAACAGTAAATTATTTTTTTCGTAACACATTTAACGCCTTTCCGTCTTTAAACCAAAACGTGGATTCCAATCGTTAAAGACTTATTCTTTGTGGCCAGCTCTAAAAGACAAAAATCTCTTACAGACAGCTGTAAGAGGATAAAATATCTAACAGTTGTCTGTAAGAGATTAAAATATCTTACAGTTGACTATAAGAGACAAAAGTGCCTTATATCTATTTATATGAAACTAAAATATTATACAGCCAGCCTTAAGAGATTTTTGTCTCTTACAGACGTCAGTAAGAGACAAAACTGCACGGTATTTGCACGCATTTTTCAGTGAAAGCTGCACAAGATCGCTCGGCTGCAAGTCCGCAATGTTCTAGAATGTTCCGATTTTCTCTAACACGTTTTCGATTTCGTACGGGGACAAATTTTAAATTTTGGACTTTCATGATTATTATAAATACGCTAGCTTCTTCCGATTTTGATGTTCTCTGAGTCGTTGGATGGATTCTACTGCACGTCTCAAAACCATTTAGTGCTAGCAAAAATTCGGAACCTAAACCTTATAATAACCTTGCAACTGTTTAGTGAGTGACATACCTCAGGTCGTAGCATATGTAAGAAACAATGAATTGACATTCTATCCTGCACAGCGAAAACGTGGTCTCACATTTAGAGCACTCAGTCTGTCTTTTTTAACCTTAAGCATGAGTGAAACAGTGATTCAGTTTGAGTCGGGTTTTGCTTCGATCTGAGTCAAAGATGACTCAAATTGGGTAAAACCTTCACTCAAATTTAGTCAACGTTTAATTCAAGCTTAGGTTTATTATGTTTTTATAAAGTTTAAAAGTCGGACAATTGGACACTAAAGTGGACACAATTTGAGTCAAAATTGACTCAAATTGCGTCAAAACTAGACTCAAGTTGAATCGGCGTTAACTGAAGCTCAGTGTTTTAAAGGCAAAATATAACTGAAGATATTTTTTGTAGCGAGGGTTCATATTTTAGTTGAGACCAATTATTGATATAAAATTGCAGTTCCTAAGTCAATGATGTCAATGAAATTCTGCTCGTTGGTATTTTTTGATTGTTAACTGAGAAACACCGTGTTTGCAAATATCGTACATAAACTTTGATGTATTGAGGCGCAGTAGCGTCTTCACGCCAATAATTTCGGGTGATGCTGGTCATTGCTAAGAGTTAAAACTGGATAATGGCAATTGTTCCACTCCATAAAACAGACCTTGACCAAAAAAGGACATGAGACCTATAATAGGATAAAACTTTGAAGTTTAATTGTGAGCGCAGGCTAAAGCTTAGACAGACTTAATCTTAGACTTTAGGCTTAGTTTTAGGCTTAAAGATACAACAAAACTATATACGATCATTGAGGAACGGAGAAACTTAACATCATACGTTATAGGGAACACGTGACACGATGCTTAAAATTCACGGTAACCCAACTCCCTCTGGGCACTTGTGGCCACCATATGTGTCCCTACTCAAGCGTTGGTACCGATGGCTGGGTGGTAACCTATAATTGGTATACATCGGCCATCCACTAAGCCATATTAACTCGCGCTCCTCCGGGCACTCGGAAGCATGTAAAAATTGTACAATATTAGCAAAATTTTAGTAAAAGTTTACAAAATTTTAGCAAATTTAGCAAAATTTCAGCAAATTGAAACGAAGCCTAGTTAACATGGTCCGGACTCGACGTGTTACATAACAGGTTTTCCACTTATCAGGTCCTTGGAGACTATTTTTTTTCGAAAATTATGCATGTCTTCCAGTTGCACTCCGACTTAAAAGTGACCTTGAATTGTCACCGGTCAGCGTTCGTCCACCTCGACTGGAAGTCTCTCCAGGAGCAAGAAAAATCTGTCATATCAAAAATTATGTTCGTCTTTCAGTTGGAACCCGATTTGAGAGTGACCATGAATTGTCACCGGTCAGCATTCATCCACCTCGATTGGAAGTCTCTCTATGAGCAAGAAAATCAGTAATATCGAAAATTATGTTCGTCTTTCAGTTGGAGTCCGACTTAAGAGTGACCATGAATTGTCACCTGTCAGCATTCATTGACCTCGACTGGAAGTCTCTCCAGGAGCAAGAAAAAATAAAAATTATTTTTTTTAGTGGACCCGCGAGACGACCAGAATTACGCAGCATTTATTTATTTTCACCGACCCAATCAGTCATATGGAAAATTATGTTCGCCTTTCAGTTGGAGCCCGACTTGAGAGTAACCATGAATTGTCACCAGTCAGTATGTAATTGACCTCGACTGGAAGTCTCTAAAGGAGTAAGAAAAGTCAGTCATATCGAAAATTATGTTCGTCTTGCAGTTGGACCCCGACTTGAAAGTGACCATGAATTGTCACCTGTCAGCATTCATCGAAAACCCCAACGGACCAGAGCGACCAAAGACACCGCGACCCTCGATTGGAATTCTCTCCAGGAGCAAGAAAAATCAGCACATAAAATTGTTCTTCTTTCGTGGACCCCGCTAGGGACCTGATTGCCCTCGGTCATATCGAAAATTATGTTCGTCTTTCAGTTGGACACCGACTTGAGGGTGACCATGAATTGTCACCGGTCAGCATTCGTCCACCTCGACTGGAAGTCTCTCCAGAAGCAAGAAAAATCGGTCATATCGAAAATTATGTTCGTCTTTCAGTTGGACCCCGACTTGAGAGTGAACATGATATGTCATGGGTCAGCATTTAGCATAAATCCTCGAAAATTCTCTACCTCACAATCTTCCAAGCGAAAAATCATAAAATATTTCATCTCAACCCCACAGAAATTCACCGCAGATCTCTCCACCTCACTAAGTCGATTAAAATCGAGTCATATCAATCATCTTTCAGTTGGACCCCGCTCGACGTGGAATGTCACCTGCAGCTTCCCACTCTTACTAGAGATCGGAGCAAGAAAAATCAGTTCAAAATTGTCTTTCAGTGGACCAAGCTTGAGAGGACCATGTCGGCCACCGCATATTCATCGACCTCGATTCGAAGTTCTCTATGAACAGAAAAATCTGTCATATCAAAAATTATGTTCGTCTTTCAGTTGGACCCCGACTTGAGAGTGACCATGAATTGTCACCGGTCAGCATTCGTCCACCTCGACTGGAAGTCTCTCCAGGAGCAAGAAAAATCTGTCATATCAAAAATTATGTTCGTCTTTCAGTTGGAACCCGACTTGAGAGTGACCATGAATTGTCACCGGTCAGCATTCATCGACCTCGATTCGAAATCTCTCTATGAACAATAACAATCAATCATATCGAAAATTATGTTCGCCTTTCAGCTGGACCCCGACTAGAGAGTGCCTCTTGCAATTCGTCAACAGCATTTTCCCCTCACTCGACTAGAGTTTCTTCCCCCTCACGACTAGAAGTCTGATGGAGCAATAAAAATCAATCATATCGAAAATTATGTTCGCCTTTCAGCTGGACCCCGACTAGAGAGTGACCATGAAGTATCACCGGTCAGCATTCGTCCACCTCGACTGGAAGTCTATCCAGGAGCAAGAAAAATCAGTCATATCAAAAATTATGTTCTTCTTTCAGTTGGACCCCGACTTGAGAGTGACCATGAATTGTCACCGGTCAGCATTCATCGACCTCGATTCGAAATCTCTCTATGAACAATAACAATCAATCATATCGAAAATTATGTTCGCCTTTCAGCTGGACCCCGACTAGAGAGTGACCATGAAGTATCACCGGTCAGCATTCGTCCACCTCGACTAGAAGTCTATCCAGGAGCAAGAAAAATCAGTCAAATTGTTCATTCAGTGACCACTCTAAGTGACCAAGTTTACCTTTCAGCATTCATCGGAGCAATAAAAATCAATCATATCTGAAAATTAGTTCCGCCTTTCAGCTGACCCCGACTAGAGCGGACCATGAAGTATCACCGCAGCATTCATCTCTGACTGAAGTCTATCCAGAGAAGAAAAATCAGTCATATCAAAAATATAGCTTCTTTCAGCTGACCACTCAAAAGAGTACATTATAATTTTACCTTCACATCCATCAACAAAATATATCAAAAATTATGTTCGTCTTTCAGTTGGAACCCGATTTGAGAGTGACCATGAATTGTCACCGGTCAGCATTCATCGACCTCGATTGGAAGTGTCTCTTTGAGCAAGAAAAATCAGTCATATCAAAAATTATGTTCGTCTTTCAGTTGGACCCCGACTTGAGAGTGACCATGAATTGTCCTCTTCCTCTCCTTTTACTACTCTCTTCGAATTTTTCGCCTTTCGCTGCTCACCGGTCAGCATTCGTCCACCTCGACTGGAAGTCTCTCCAGGAGCAAGAAAAATCTGTCATATCAAAAATTATGTTCGTCTTTCAGTTGGAACCCGACTTGAGAGTGACCATAAATCGTCACCTGTCAGAATTCATGGACTTCGACTGGAAGTCCCTCATGGAGCAAGAAAAATCAGTCATATCGAAAATCATCTTCTTCGTCTTTCAGTTGGACCCCGACTTGAGAGTGACCATGAATTGTCACCGGTCAGCATTCGTCCACCTCGACTGGAAGTCTCTCCAGGAGCAAGAAAAATCAGTCATATCGAAAATTATGTTCGTCTTTCAGTTGGACCCCGACTTGAGAATGACCATGAATTGTCACCGGTCAGCATTGCCCCGCGCCTCGCAGCACTGAGCGGACCGAAGACCCGCGCATCGCCCCCCTCGACTGGAAGCTATCCAGGCAGAAAATCGTCATTCGTCCTCTTTCTGTTGGACCCCGACTTGAGAGTGACCATGAATTGTCACCTGTCAGCATTCATCGGAGCAAGAAAAATCAGTCATATCGAAAATTATGTTCGTCTTTCAGTTGGACCCCGACTTGAGAGTGACCATGAATTGTCACCGGTCAGCATTCGTCCACCTCGACTGGAAGTCTCTCCAGGAGCAAGAAAAATCAGTCATATCGAAAATTATGTTCGTCTTTCAGTTGGACCCCGACTTGAGAGTGACCATGAATTGTCACCTGTCAGCATTCATCGGAGCAATAAAAATCAATCATATCGAAAATTATGTTCGCCTTTCAGCTGGACCCCTCAGAGAGCGTGACCACGGTACCACCGGCCAGCTTTCCCCACCTCGATTGGAATTCTCTCTATGAGCAAGAAAAATCAGTTATATCGAAAATTATGTTCGTCTTTCAGTTAGACCCCGACTTGAGAGTGCCTTGAATTGTCACCGGTCAGCATTCATCGGAGCAATAAAAATCAGTCATATCGAAAATTATGTTCGTCTTGCAGTTGGACCCCGACTTGAGAGTGACCATGAATTGTCACCGGTCAGCATTCATCGACCTCGATTGGAATTCTCTCTATGAGCAAGAAAAATCAGTTATATCGAAAATTATGTTCGTCTTTCAGTTGGACCCCGACTTGAAAGTGGCCATGAATTGTCGCGTTCTGCACTCACTGGTCTCTCTGGAGCAAGAAAAATCAGTCATATCGAGCATTCATCGTCTTACCTCATTTGGATCTCTCCTTGACCGAAGTGACATCGATCATATGTCACCTGTCAGCCTTCATCGGAGCAATAAAAATCAATCGTATCGAAAATTCTGTTCCACTTCAGCTGACCCCGACTAAGAGTGACCGTGAAGTATCGCCGTCAGAAAATTATGTTCGCCTTTCAGCTGGACCCCGACTAGAGAGGACCATGAATATCACCCCCGGTCAGCATTCGTCCACCTCGACTGCCTCGCTTCCAACGGCCGAGAAAACAGCATATCGAAATTTCCTTTCAGTGACCCCGACAGAGGCCGCCCAGCAAGAAAAATCAGTTATATCGAAAATTATGTTCGTCTTTCAGTTGCACCCCGACTTGAAAGTGACCATGAATTGTCACCTGTCAGCATTCATCGACCTCGACTAGAAGTCTCTCCAGGAGCAAGAAAAATCTGTCATATCGAAAATTGTGTTCGTCTTTCCGTTGGACCCCGACTTGAGAGTGACCATGAATTGTCACCGGTCAGCATTCATCGACCTCGATTGGAATTCTCTCTATGAGCAAGAAAAATCAGTCATATCAAAAATTATGTTCGTCTTTCAGTTGGAAGGCTAAAGACCCCACCCCCCCCCCCCCTACCCAGGCCAAGAAAAACTCAACCCACCCCGACTTGATAGTGACCTTGAATTTTGACCGGTCAGCATTCGTCCACCTCGACTGGAGGTCTCTCCAGGAGCAAGAAAAATCAGTCATATCAATATTATGTTCTTCTTTCCTTGGACCTCATCTCAGAGTGACCATGAATTGTCACCGGTCAGCATTCATCGACCTCGATTGGAATTCTTGACTAACAATAACAATCAATCATATCGAAAATTACGGTTTGCCTTTCAGGGACCCCACTTGAGGACGATAAAGATCACTGCAGCATTCGTCCACTCTTGAAAATCTATCCAGGAGCAAAAAATCAGTCATATCGAATTATTTTCTTCTTTCATGACCCCGACTTAGAGTGACCATAAGTATCACCGGCAGCATTCGTCCACCTCGCAATCTATCCAGGAGCAAGAAAAATCAGCATATCATTTTCTTCTTTCTTCTCTCTCTGGCCTTCCCCCTTCTCCCCAAAAATCAGTTATATCGAAAATTATGTTCGTCTTGCAGTTGGACCCCGACTTGAAAGTGACCATGAATTGTCACCTGTCAGCATTCATCGACCTCGATTGGAATTCTCTCTATGAGCAAGAAAAATAAGGTTATATCGAAATTATGTTCGTCTTTCAGTTAGACCCCGACTTGAGAGTGCCTTGAATTGTCACCGGTCAGCATTCATCGGAGCCATGATAATCAGTAATATCGAAAATTATGTTCGTCTTGCAGTTGGACCCCGACTAGAAAGAAACCATGAATTGTCACCTGTCAGCATTCATCGACCTC
>JASANE010017962.1:0-108898 GCA_030248225.1 Trileptium ribeirensis
GCTCTCTGCACTCATCTCCTCTTGGTACCGAAAGTTTCTAAAAAACCTAAATTTAAGTGAACAAACTGTATTAATATTGGTGACACTAGAGACCGAATTAAGGAGCTCAATTTGTGCCGAAAAAAGAAAGCCAATATGTAATACTATATCTAAGTGTAATATAATACCATGAACGCATCTGAGATTTTGCAATTTTATTACCAGTGGTGTTTGACATTTAATGCAAATCATTTTTCGATAATCTTCAGTACCTGTGCAGCAAAAACCGAAGAAAATCTCAGACTTATTCTCACGAGCCGCCTCTCTATCCATTCGGATGACCATCGTCTCACCGCATTTTCAAAATTACAATTGCCTATAACCGAAAAAACATCTTACGTACTGTCATATTTTAACTAAATTCAAAAAATTATCCACATAGGTTATCACAGCTGCGATATAGCTGTTTACAAAGTTTCTGGATAAACATGATTACATATTAGCAACACAACATTGATCTTTTGAATAATTTTTGAGTTCATATTAGGGCGCTTTCTTGACTACAATGTTGAAATCTGCATAATTTTTATAGGGTAAAATCAATGTTCCACGGGGTGACGTTAAGAACTTTAAAACTACAGAACCCCAAACCGGAAAACTACAGGATATGATGTCGGAAGGACGCGACCTCATTCATTTTGGGCTTTTAATTGCCGGAACATTTTATTTCCAACTTTTACCAGACCTTAAGAATCTTTTCCAATATTTTTATATATATTCCAGGCTGCGACCAAACATAGCACAATTGAACATTTTCATGAATTTTACAACCATAAGCCCTATTTGTGTTCCGGGTATACTGTAAGTTCAAAAAAAGTTTTAATTAAGTGTATAAAGGTGCAAAAAGAAAGGGATTCGGGCCATCTGTAATATTTTTTTAACGAGACTTCAATAACTATTGAACGCGTTTACACATTATAAACTTAAGATTATTGATTTTTTACCTTCTGAAGCATAAAAACTCAGTCACATTTTTAAAATTTCGATATTTAGTAATTTATGCTTTAGTCATATGTAGAAACTGATCATGTTAATTTTTCATGCTGATTAATTGTAAACTGTCGGCAAATCGATATAATCAGAGGCACTCATAATATCAACCTAGTGATAAGCTGTTCAGTCAGTCAACCCACAAAACAGCTTAAGCCGATGCAACAAGTTTCTTAATATCTCGGTAAGCGACGGAGTACCTACATAGCTATTGTACGGTTATGAATGTTGCTCCTGTCCATGTATTCATACATGATCAGCTTGGTGGGTCCGGGGTACCAATCTTTTCGATAAGATTGAACGTGGCGACCTTGATCTTAAATGTACCAAAAAAATGGGCTCGGCAGAGCTCAGCATACCACCTAGAGCAACAGCCAATAACTTTCGTAATCAACGCGGTAGGGGTCTTGGTTTTGTCGCAGACAGAAGAGGTAATTTTTCCACAGTTAGTATATGAAATTTCGAGATAAAATTAAAACAATTTCTAACTAATCTTCACGAGCAAAATTGTAACCCAAACTATAAAACACTCTCTTGAAATTATTATGATATGCAGGAAAATGTTCTGAATATTCCAATCAAAGTTGAGCGGTACTGATATTAATAAAGGCTGCTAAATTTCAAGAAAACAATAATTTAATATTTAATTTAAATAATTATTCCGGTAATTAATTACAAAGAGCAAGAAATGTATTGTTAATTGTAACTAGAACGCCCGGTAGTTGCGGAGCACGTCATATTCATAGTTTCTGTTTGAATAAAAAACTTCACTAAAATGGGGCCATGAAACGTTCAACGTTAGGGTATCACTAAAAAAGACACTATGCATAAAAAAACATAGAATATAGACGAAATATAATTATGTAGAAGCTTGTTATAACACTTGAGTTCTGCGTATTGTTATAAAACTGGTTATAATTCACTACAAAAGAACTATATATCCTCACCGATCACAGCTATTCGGAAGCTCGCAGAATGATGGTCGCTAGCATACTACACGACGGCTAGTCTAATAGTAAATGACAAGATTATGTCCTTTTGTATTTGTACTCTCAGGGGAATACTTAATGGCAGTCTCCCTTTGTTATCCTTTGCCTGTATTTGCTTGTATTTTCTTCCGTAGCACAAGGTAATTTTGAAGGTGGTTTTAGTTCTTTGCGCACCGACAGACTGAAATAATGCACTAATTACGGTAAAATACGTGCGGATGGTCATATATATGTCACGCGTTCAAATGGGCTAGCTACTATGTCGCATAGACAGTCCAGCTCCACTGTTAAAATTTTGAATAGTTTAGCTAGACTATGCGTTTGGCGTCGACTGCCGATCCGGACTGTGCTTTTATCACGAGGCGTTCAGCTGAGCCCCATAACTTTTAAACCAGAGACAATTTAGTCCGCGAAAAGTACATTTTACTATACGCATCTAAATAATTGTAATGAGCGCCATACACTTAAATTTATTAAGGATGTTAATCATGCTGCCCGTACAATTTTCGAGCTGTTCCGGAGCGAGTACATTCTTAGTAAATTCGTTTTTCAATAAACGGGGTTTTGGTTATACGGGAACTTTGATAACCGCCTGGGCTTGTGGAGTTCGATGTGATGGAAAACATAGTCACGATATACTTAGTCACCAAAGTTTTTGTCTTATTTTAGGGGTTTAGACGCCCCGTCAATGCTGTAGTTCATCCAGCGTTTCGAATTGGATGTCTTCGACCATTGCATGGTTTCTAAGGCGAGCTTCCGAATAGCTGTGATCGGTGAGGATATATAGTTCTTTTGTAGTGAATTATAACCAGTTTTATAACAATACGCAGAACTCAAGTGTTATAACAAGCTTCTACATAATTATATTTCGTCTATATTCTGTGCCATTTTTTATAATACAACTGTTTGTATCATCATTTTTTAGTGATACCCTAACGTTGAATATAACTATTAAGTCTCGTGGCATTTTAGTAGAAGTTCATTTCAACAGATCTATAAATATGACATCCTCCCGCAACTTTTACCAGGCGATCTAAAACTCGTAGACAATACATTATTTCTTGCTCTTTGTAATCGTGAGTTGCCGGAATGATTATTAAAATTAAATGCTAAGTTATTGTTTTCTTGGAATTTAGCAGCCTTTATTAATGTCAGTTGCGCTAGTGCTTTGATTCGATAATATTCGGAACTGCTTCATTGCATCTGGTGATGAGTTTAAGAGAGTGTGTGTAATTTTGTTTTTTATAGTTTGGGTTAGACAATTTAGCTTCGTGAAGATTAGTTAGAAATTGCTTATTTTGTTTGTGGAGATGTAGATGTAACGGGACGGACATACGCTGGCTTATTCAACCTACTCCCCAAGGCCGAATACCCGTTCGGCGTATGCTTTAAGCGAGCTATGTGACTGAGTAGTGCACTTTTCTCGAAATTACATATACTAACTGTGGAAAATTTATTTTCTTCTGTCTGCGACAAAACCAAGACCCTTTACAGAATTGATTAATTTGCGAAAGGTTCCTTGGGCGAGTACTGTTTCCTAATTCTCTAGGTGATCCTATGCTAAGCTCTGCCATCATTTTTTTCATTTGCGCAAACGCCGGGGTGGACGGGATACGCAGCTCCCACAAACTTATCGAACAGATGACAATATAAGTTCCCCCAGAAACCCACCAAGTTGATCATGTATGAATACATAAACACATGATAATCAGCAACACTCATAACCGTACAATGGCTGCATGATGGTACTCCGTCGCTTCCGATTATTCTTGCTCTGCGGCCCATACCTCTGATGTTTTACCGTGTTTGTGCGCTTGATTTTTCTTACCAAAAATATAAGAAACTTGTTCGATCAGTTCACTGTTTTGGGGGTTAATTGACTGAACGGCTTTATCACTCTAGTTTAATATTATGAGTGCCTCTAAAAATAACGATTGGAAATTGTAATTATATATGATTTTGCCGACAGTTACAATTAACAGCATGAAAAATTTTTTAACAGTGATCCGGTTTCCTTACATATGAGCTAAAGCATAAATTACTAAATATCGAAATTTTCACAATCTTGACTGAGTTTTTATGCTTGCAGAAGGTGATCGATAATCCTTTAAGGTTTATAATGTGTAAACGCGTTGATGGTCTGAAGGTTGTAATGTAGTGTCTCGTTGGAATATTACAGATGGCCCAATCCTTTTCTTTTTGCACCTTATACACTTAATTTAAAACTTTTTTAAACTTACTTATACCCAGAACACTAGAATAGGCTTATGGGCTTTTCCTGTTGTTAAATTTAGTGAAAATGTTCATTGTGCTGTATGCGTCAATGCGTCAGTCGTTAGAAGCCTGATATGCTAAAATATTGAAAAGATTCTTAAGGTCTGGTAAAAGTTGGAAATAAAATGTTTAAAAACCACGATTTGACCATAGAAGGATGAATAAAGATCACATCAAGTCCTTCCCAACATATCCTGCTAAGTTTTCCCAGTTTCGTCTCTGTAATTTTAACCTTAACGCTTATTCTGAACTCACCGTGGAACATTAAATTTTACCCTATAGTATTCATGTCAGATTTCGACATTGTTATTGAGAAACACCTGATATGAACTCAAAAATTATTTCGAAGATCACAATGTTGCCTTGAATGTGCTGGTTGTAGATTATGTTTCTGGGACTCTGAACAGCGCTGTGGCAGCTCAATTTGAGATATAACCTATGTGGATAATTTTTGAATTTAGTTTGAAGGTGGTCTGTGAGCATACGTAAGATGTTTTTTTCGGTTATAGCCCCGAGAGAAGATTGTTAATTTTGAAAATGCAGTGATGATGGTGGTGCCATTCAAATGGATCGAGGAGGCGGCTCATAAAATAAGTATAAAGAATTTTCTTCGGTTTTTTCAGTTAGCAATTGTGCTGCACAGGTACTGAAGATTATCGAAAAATGATTTAGCCATAAATGTAGAACACCACTCGATCCGCATTGAAGAGCTGAGATAAAAGTTGCAAAATCTACAGAATGCGTTCATGGCTTAACGTGTTTACACTTAGATATAGTATTACATATTGGGCTTTCTTTTCACACAAATTCCAGTAACTCCTTAATTCGTCTATACATGTAGCCGATATTAATACAGTTTGTTCACTTAGATTTAGGATTTTTAGAAACTTTTCAGTACCAAGAGGAGATGAATCCCCAGAAGAAAATTCATTAACGAATATTTTGTCATAAATTATGGTACCAACGTTACCCTGCATCTCTTGAATTCACGATGTTCGGGACGGGGTTGTAACTGATAAGATCCGGCAAAATCTATACGGTTTCTGGTTGTTTACAATTTTTATAATTTGGGCGCCATGTTTCGATTGTAGCTAGGTAAATTCTCTCGCCCTGTTTCATAGTAACTAATGTAGATTCTAGCTGTAGAACGCAATTCATGACTTATAATGCAGTTTACACACTGACGAACTAAATTGCTATAATTTTGACTGGTATTTAATTAGTTTATTGTATTAATGCATAAATTTGTTTATATATCCGCTGTTACGTTTTTATGTGTAAATCATCAATTTTTACTTAAGTTATAAATGATGTAAATATATCCCATAATTTTCCATTTCTCGCAGACGTTTAAATTATTTATAAATGATAAATTGATAGAAAATTTCAATGTTATGAAAAGTATTTCTGTAATAAAATATAAAATCATATGCCTGTATTCGGAAGGACACTTGAGATTTTCTGAACACATCGTCATTTACTTTTTGCAGCTGTGGTTTTTCTTGAAGTAGTGAGGCTGTAATGTTAATTTTTTTCCTTTGTCAGACTGAGCTGTACAGTTCCGACCGCATTCAGTATGTATACACTTACTAATCCAACTTAAGGAGTCTGCTAGTTAAACAAATGTGGCGTTCCATAGATATATGTTCGGGATTTGTTTGACAATATTTGGTGAAACGGAAACCTATAAATGCTTCTCGTTGGAAGCGAAGGCATCAAGTTTGCTAGTGGTCAATGGTATGAAAATATGGTAAACGATATTGATTTAAAATGCGGTGGGTAGGGAGATGCCGGTCACCCGGTCTGAGCTTTGCTTTAAAAGTCCAATAGTGTAGTATCACGCCAGTTCTACTGGCCACATGTGCTGTGCTATCGCATATAGTTATCAGCTTTAAATGGGAAGATTTTATGTGTATGTCACTGTCATCCATATGTCATCTTTGGGTTTCGATAAAAGTTTTAAGGGGTTTTGTGGTCGGTGAACTCGAATTCCAAAATGTGGATTGTTTTTACTTGTTTTGTCCTAAATTGAGTACAAGGTGTCAAGAATGGTCGATATATGCATTTTTCGATGACTTAAATACAATAGCATGGTTACCCGGAATCCGTCATGACCGTACTGTATTTTCAAGTGGTCCGAATTAGTATAAGGACGGTCAGCGGCGACCCTGATTTTCTGACATAATTTCGTTTATCGTCTCTTAATTGGCTATGTTTTGTTTTTTAGGCCCCAGATAAGTTATTATAGCATTTTTGGCGTGCCAATTAAGCGATACGCCTTAGTTTGCGTCAGGTCGACATTATATCTTTTCAGGGGTTTATACGGGTCTTAGACTGGCATATATCAAAGACAAAGCCTGTTACAGGTTAATTAAACATAATAACCACTATAGGTGTAACCATGCTGGCTTCATCTCACCCTTGTTTCCCGAATACTAGTATTTTCGATTTTATAACAATTGTGTTATGTAAGAAAATAGGTAAAAACACAATAATTAATTACTACAGATATTCCCGATGTATCCAACATTAAAAAAAATTAAATTAAAACATAAACGTATCAGTTATAATGTTTTTGGCGCAGTATGAATCTAAGACGATTATTTCAGAAAGGGGCGAGATCTGGAATATAGCATTTAGTATAAACTGTTAACGATATGGTTGCTATTTCATCCTTCTCTTAAGGGAAAGTTATTCCGAATTCCTGGTTATGTTTCATGTTAAATTAAGTTTTATCGCCGATATTGTTCGTGCCTGGCTTGCGGAATATTATAAATTTCCCCTAATTATTATTGAAACGGAGAAAGCGTGGTATAGTAAAGAAATAATTTTAACAGAGAAATAAGTAGACCTATAACAAGATATACGGGATTTAGCAACAAGTTAACATTGAATTTGCGATTCCTCTGTTAATTTTCCAATCAATTTTAATCTGTCGTCATACTTGTATTTACTTATACTTATACACACACCGCAGATACAAAGTGTCTCATCCATGTACTCGTTCGATAAGGCGGGCCGTAACATTACTAGTAAACGTTAACTCACGACCTTGCTCTTTAGATAGTTGATGAACGTTATGTAGTACTATATTCACGATTTTGTATTTATATATTGACCCATTAATCTTGACGTGCCCCATTTGTTATAGAAGGGCATAAAGACATGCACGTGAAAAATTTATTTAATATATGGGCATAAATTTTAATATTTGCGCTATATTTTAGTCATAGCACACTCGTGTTCAGCGTTTGGTTTGTGATTTACAACGAATATCGACGAATTGTCTATCTGTTGGTTCCGTAAGTAAAATTTAGGTATTTTTGGCTGCCGGTGGCTGAATATGTAAACTACAGTTTTGCATGCATATTAGGAAGATAAAATTGGAACTATATTTGTGCCATAATTTTGTGCCATAAATGTTTATGTAAGTTCATTTGCCATGGTACTGATCCGATATAAATAGATTTGGAAATCAGTTCACAGTGGCAATAAAGTTTTGAGATGTTAGTGTTGTTAATAATTTACGCATTTTACCGTTAAAACTTAGTTAAGGTTACCCGTTTTTTACGCGATTATGATATTCTATTTTACTAAAAAATATTACTATATAGGTATCAATGGTGAAGGGATTGATAGGGTACATATATGAAGCCAATCGCCACATATATTTTATTACGTTTGTCGGAAATCGGGCTTCAAATATTATAATTGCTGCCTGAAGGCCTACGACGTAGACGAAGATTGTTCAAGAATACACAATAAGATTCGATATAAAAATCTGCTGCTTTTCCACATAGAAGTGCTGTTTGCATCAAATGGTGTGAACACGTTTTGGTGTATATATAAAGTGCTTAAGCACCACAATTTACATATTTTAATCATCTAAACGATTTCTGAAATGAATATTGTGTGTTTTAATACTTAGGTTGAAAAGATCTGCTGAACTTTTAAGTTAACATCTTTTACCGGTTTTGAACTTAGCGATCTTTAATTAATCTTATGTTACAAAAATGTTTAGCACTATGGTTGTGGTTTATATAATTATTGGCCGGTTGAGATATTTTGATTATCCTTCTGTCGGCAGAATGAGTGCTGTTGCATAAGACCAATCGCGGGTGTGAAGTTGCTCTTCAGATTAAAAGCGAATTATTCGTGTTTATGGAAATTTGGGAGACATTTTGTTTTTTGTTATGTGACTATGAGCACAGTTTCTATTTTATTCTGCCTTGGCATAGTCGGATTTTTATTACTATTAAGGTTTGAGTATATGTGTACACATAGAAAAAAATCAGTTTGTTTCAAAGCGGTACAGTATAAAGATATATTAATATATAGGAATGTATATGTGGGTATGCGTGTATATAAACTGATCTAATATTATATATATAACGTCGTAAGCATACTCATTTTTGAACTACGCCATGAAATGGTATGTAATCATGTGCGTAAAGTATAGATTATCTGGTTTCTATTAGGTGTTCCTAAACTTGGCCTTTTATACGTAGATTTTCCACGCTGTCAGCAATTATAGGAACTGCCGCTCGCTTTCTTGGTTGTAACCACGTATATTAGCGAACCTGAATTTGTTAGACAAAGAAGTTAAGTTTTTGTAGTTCGTATGTATCAGTAGGGAAATCTAAACAAACGAGCTTATTATTTAGTCGTTTCCAACATTAACTATGAAAGTACAACAATATTTATAATGTATTTTCACTTATGAATAGCGTTATTTGGCTATAAATTTACCTATCCTAAGTGGTATAATTCGCCGAAAAACTATGTTATAAAGGTTCAGCTTTGCTGTGCTCTGTAATGCGTAACTTATGTAAAAATGTTTGTTTTACGCTTTGTATCAGACCATTCGCCGTTTTCTGTCAATTGAGTTTTTTGCTACTTTATGTGTGTATTATATAAGGTGGTACTATGTATACGAATCTAAACCTCATAATTTAGTGCGTTTTAGCTCATCTAAAGTCTTATAATTATGTATGCACTCCACTTGGTTACATATTTTTGCACATCTTAATCACAATACTGATTTTATCTTTGGTAACTTGATTAACTTTAATAAAAGCTACGAGGCTTAATTTTTTTGTTTGTTTAACCAAAAAATAACCGTACGATATACTTAGTTCAACGTCTAAAGTCTTATAATTATCTATGTACTCCGCTTGGTTACATATTTTTGCACATCTTAATCATAATACTGATTTTATCTTTGGTATAAAACTTAATTAGCTTTAATAAAAGATACTTGGCTTAATTTTTTTGTTTGTTTAATCAAAGAATAAACGTTCGTTATACTTAGTTCAACTTATTTTGTACGCCTTATTAGGAATAGCGCATTCGAAAACAGGTCGGGGTTCAACATCGGGATAACATATAGTCTATATATTTATAATTTAGAATTGCGTTAGTATTTAATTAATATTTTAATAACTTTAATAATGATGTCTCAGAGACTAACATTTTTTGGTCTTGGAAACGTCTGACTTGATAGACATAAATCAAAAGATTAGGTATAACGAAACAAAAGGCAAAATTTCGACCTTCACCCCAATTTAGCAGATGGTTCCCATTTGTTTTCCGAAACTGGGTTCATATTTTACGGTAGAAATAATTGACAAAGTTTTCGAACTGTTTCGACTGGTCGTCAAAGAAATTAGAAACACGAGGGCGGCGGAAAACCCTCTCCGATTGGACGGCGATGAAATTTTGTTGAGTTGTTCAGTTTGATAGCGACAAATTCTTTGAGATTAATACCAACTCTTCGAAAATACGAATCCTTCTGACTTCGACACCATGGAGTTCGGTCGACTTTACTGACCGGCTCCGCGGCGTAGTAAGCGTTATTAATGGATTTGGTTTTGCGTTGTTTCTCGCATGGATTTTTCGATCGAAGGACGCCTGGAAAGGAATCTACGTTGACGTCCACTGCCACGTGAAGGGGTAGTAGCTGATGCTTCGCGCCGGAGTCATAAGCGTAAGTATGGATGGGTCAGATAGGACAATCGAAAGCGGGTTTAATTTCCCCAGAATAAGGTACATAGGTATATAATTTCTGGATCACGATCAGAAAAGTTTGAGTTTGACAGTAAAAGTAGTCACCCACTTTGAGTTGACTTTTCCGTCCGCCGTAAGGCATTCCCTTTTCGTCTAAAAACTGCTACAACAACTAAGTCCTTGAATTAGCGACTTATAATCGCGGTTCTTGCGCGAACCTCAAGTAGGAAAATTTTGGTCGAAGTCTGTCTGATTCCAAAACAAATTATTTTCTATTTTTAGGCTTACTGAGCTGAGTTAGCGTTCTGAAGAACTTTTCCCTGAGTTGATCACGGTTACGTATTTCACTGAAAGTGGATAGTAAATTTGGAACCTTGATGTAAGAATTACTATCAGGCGAAATACGCGTAAAATTTGTAAATTTTAGCTGGATGTTCGGCGCTCTGACTGCGCTCGGGGCCGAACGGATTATGTTTTTTGCTAGGGCGCGTTGGCCTTCGCGGGCTGCACCATGCCCCGGGCAAATAGTTTGTATCTGTTCGACTTGAAAGAGTTAAGAAAATCTGGGAACACATGTCAGGATTACAAGCAGCCACGTGGCTCCGTTTAGGGACGTAAATAGTAAAATTATATGAACGACTAAGCGTGAGTTCATCGCATTGGATTCTATGATGATCATTTTGGGCAGAGTGTGTTTGCGGTAGGTGCACTTATTGGTTTCATTAAATGGTTCTTTTTGTATGACAAATTGTGTTTCGTTTTGATAATTTCAAGCATATCGATCAGTATAATTTGAAGTGTTTGTTAGGCTCATACTTTTAGGCCAACACCGCTAGATTTAGGTCATGGTAAGTGATCAGCGCTAATACCGGCCAGTGGATAGACTAGTTGTATCGCCATCGGTCCCAAACAGCAGTGGACCATACAATATCATTATAGTCATGCCATGCATTGTATCGGGCAAGTTAATAAAATATCTAGAGATTGCGTTCAAATGTCGCGACTTCCGAATGCTCTCAAGGCCCGCTTACAACCTCTGCAATTTTATAAGGGTGTCATACATCAGCTGAAATGATGCCCCAGGGTGACGCTGAGCTTTTTGCTATAGCGACGATTTACCCTACCGCCGTTTCTTCTGGGACCATGAATGCGTTTGGAAAAGATCAGGAACAACATGTTGCTAAAGACCCATGGAGGGCATTTATTGCTAAATTTCCTAGGCATGTTGTCGTTTCAATTATTAATCAGGAATCAACAGTTTGGTTCAAATGATTTGTTTATTGTATTGGGTTTTGTTAGACTATGTACCGAAAACTTCCTAATATGTTAAACCTCACCAAGGCTATTAAAATTTAAGGAGATCGCCGATGATGTAGAGAGCCGGAGTTAAATCAAAGTATAAATTTCTTAGGGATAGTAAGGCTGTCTTAGGTTGATTCAATAAATTAGGAATCCTTTCAAGTTAGGACACGGAGCTTTTAGGTTCAAAGGATTGTTGAGTGTCGGTGCTGCTCTTTACATAACATATCTGGTGGTACCTGTAGGATCGTGTAAATAACCAGGATTCGCCCATCATCTAATCATGTAATCATGAACAGACAAGTAATGCGGAACATAACTTAAAATGGCCCCGCTGACAATGCTATTTTTGTTTTTTTATAAAAATTTTCATCACCAAACGTTTTCCGGTCGGTCAGAAAATGCTAGTTTATCTTCGCGAATAGCAAATTTTTTCGCGAACAGAGTTTTGTCGGATTTGAATTAACAAGAATTTTGCTCGCGAACACTAATTCATAAATAATGGACCAATTCGATTATGACGTCACAGTTATATTAAATTTGTTCGGAGACGCGAACGGAGACGAGTCCTATTTCGATGCTATGAAATGTTACTGAACTGTCACAACTGGAATACAAATTTCTAAGTTTGCGCTAGCAATGAATCGAATCGAAAATCCTATTTGTTTCGTAACAATGGATATGGATTCGAAATCGGAATTGCAAAATAGGATGGTTAGCGGAATCACCTTAAGTTTAGTCGCGCATAATCAAAGGGGATTACACGAGCAGCGGAAGTCGCGAGTAATAAATTGGAACGTGTAACGATCCAAAACAGGGTTAGGAACAGGGTTAGGTTAAAATCAGGAGCATAACATAACGTCTAGCGTCCCCCTTCTGAAATTAATTCGGATGTGCGAAAAGTTTGACCTCAGACCCGATGATACCACACCCCTCAAATTTTCTCAGAGATTAATTTTGCAGAGATCGCCGACTTTTGGATATTCATACATTTTTTCATCCTGACCCGTTAAGTCTGCCATACTTTCAGTTTCACAGATTCATATATATATCAAGTTTGAGGCACACCTTCATATTTCTCCCTTTCTCTTTCTGTCATTATAGGTATTTTGCTCCCACAATAACAAAGGTGCACGCTCGTCCTCACCTCGAACGCGCTCGTGAAATATCAAAAATACGAGTGTTCGAACGCCTTATATGCAGTGCAAATTGCACTGCATAGCAAACTACACACAAGCAGCAACACAGACAAACAAAAAGGGAAAGCGATGGGAAGAAGAAGACGGCGGAAATTGAAATCGGAAAATTTTTTCTGGTTTAAATCTTCGAACCCAACGTTCCAGTTCAGCATAAGCCGCCTTTCGTAGGATCTCGTAGGTGGTTTAGGATGCGATAGGCTCGAAATAAACCTCGTTGAATCGGCTACGTCACGTGTTGAAAATGCGATTTCAAACCAAATCTGGAGTAGGCCTGCGCTTGACTTAGAAGTGGGACAAACGCCACCATAGACTTTTAACAGAGATTAGGAATTAGGCAAAAGTTTGTTAAAACTCATCGGCACATTTTGAACCTACTTTGAGGGCTCATATCTATAAGGCCAATTAAGGTGAAGGAATGCACTCCCAGGCTTGTTGGATAGCTTGACAACTGAACTATCCAGATAGGTCATCTGTTTAAGAAAAATAATTATAGCTACCAGGAAATGCCGTTACAAATTTAAAGCAAAATGCCCCCATAGAACATACAATTTAGGCCCCATGTCAACTTTATGGACCGATGTGTAATGCATGCCATGCAGTTCACGATATGTTAAGCCTAAGTCTTAATCTTAGCCTAAGCTAAGATCCAACATCAGCCAAGTACTAAGCCTAAGCCTAAGTCGGGGGGCTGCCCTCCCCCTCGAACCCCCAGCTTTAAGCTGTTCTTTTTCTAACGTTATAATATCCAGCCCCTAGAGTTGACATGGGCCCAATTTTGCATCGAATTTGGACTCTTATCCCCATAGTACTTTAGGTTGTAGGACGGCCTGTTCGGGCTTTTCGAATAGCCTTACAACTGGGATATCGCGGTAGGTAATTAATTTTGGAAAGCTATTTACGGCCAAAATACGTTTCCGAACGTAGCAAAAAATACCTTCCCTACAGGATCTGTAAATTTTAGATCCAATTTAGTCAATCGTGTTAATAACGTTGTCGATCGGAGGGAAGCCCCTCTATGGGTTTTGGATGGCTTTCGAACTGAAATATTCCGGTAGACATTTAGTTTCGAAAAACTAACCGTGTTTGTCAAAACATACTTCCCCAAAGTTGGCACGTAGTGCCCCATCTATAAAACACATAAATTATGTCTAACTGTGCACCACAGTTCATTATTATCTCTCCGTTTGGAGGAATGTCCCTCCAAGGTTTCAGAAGAGGCACAGGATAAAACTTTTAGGAAACTAGATAATATTGATAGAGACGGTAACAAAATTGCTTAGGATTATTAGGTCCAACATTTTCTGAGTCTAGCTATTAGCCTAGAGGTACTCCCAGGCCACACAAAAACCGACAGTGATGATGTGGATGTCGATCACCTATGCATTTATGCCCCAAATACTCGTAAATATATATATTTCGAATAATTTTAGCTTTACGCATATTAATAGCTTTATAGTGTACTGGCGACCATTTTGGGATTCGGACTGATTAAGTACTCCGTATCACGGAAGACCCAAAGGTGTACCGGATGTATTGTCCTATTGATACCATCAAACAACCCAAAAAGGTCGCACTTTGACGTGTCATGATGTCGATTACATTTGCACATAAGTACTCATCCACTCGTAAATACGTGAGTTGAAGAACCTTAGTTTTACGTCAATCATTCTTTTCGTACTGTCGTGACTATCATCCATAGCTTTTGGGTTATTATTTGGTCTACTGCAGTGGGAAGATTTATTACAAGCTTATAGGGCGAAGACGCGCTACGACCGGACAAACATGGTAATATGATCTAAAAAAATCGAAAGCGTTACGCTCGGAATGGGGATAGAAGCAGTAGGACGTTCCGATGTTTCAATGTTAAGCAAAATATCAAATCGACGGGACCGGACTTTTAACGTTCTCCCATGGTCACTGTTTAGATAGTACATACATACCTAATTTAGTTGTTGAGAAATTAACTTATCCGAGCGTTGCGTTCAACAGGCCGCGAAAAGTCAATTACTGTTTAGATAGTACATACATACCTAATTTAGTTGTTGAGAAATTAACTTATCCGAGCGTTGCGTTCAACAGGCCGCGAAAAGTCAATTACTGTTTAGATAGTACATACATACCTAATTTAGTTGATGAGAAATTAACTTATCCGAGCGTTGCGTTCAACAGGCCGCGAAAAGTCAATTACTGTTTAGATAGTACATACATACCTAATTTAGTTGTTGAGAAATTAACTTATCCGAGCGTTGCGTTCAACAGGCCGCGAAAAGTCAATTACTGTTTAGATAGTACATACATACCTAATTTAGTTGTTGAGAAATTAACTTATCCGAGCGTTGCGTTCAACAGGCCGCGAAAAGTCAATTTGAATTGGCTCTTGCGAAAGGGTTAAAGATACTGTTCACTAGGAGCGGCGTGCGCGTCGCGACTGTAAAATGGAGAAGGATCGCACAAGTGTGGATCCTCGATGAAACAAACTGATGGAGACTGAAATAGTACAATCCTAGTCACGCTGCCCTTGTGCCGTCTTTTGTCTTATGGGCTATTATGTTCGATTCTACACAGAGAAATTACCCATTCCGCATACCGGATCGCATTAATGCAAATTCTGTGGTACTGGCACAAAGAATGCCGTAGAAATTGTCGCTGATTGTGTACTGTTTACACTCGGTAAATTAACATACGGTTTTTCAAACACACATTTACTTTAGGTTTATTAATTCATTTTTCCCGTGCTTCGACTGGATATTACAATTGGATAATTTACTGCTCGATTGCTTTGCGTTGGGGCGCAAAAAGTTGGGCTTAGCGCGTGCCTATCATGATTTGATCAAAGATTTTGTTTATGTTTGTTAACAATAACTTTTCTACGTCACTGAGCTGTTACGACTTTGTTCAATTTTTACTAATGGTTAATCGCTAACCAAGCTATTTCTGTAGCTGAATGATCTATCGATGCTGCCATACAAAAGGGTTTATCGTAAAATTAAGTTGATTCCTTAAAATTTTTTGCTGCAATATGAGAACAAGTAACACCAACTAACATTTTGACCAGGAATTTATATAATTAACGACGGAATTTCGAAACTTTACACTGGAGCTCAGTATGTAAAGTTAATATAAAAAGTAACCTGTGAATACGTTTTAGGCGCTCGGTTCGTTAGTAAATATTTTGAAAACTATTGTATTGGTCACGCGGCAATTTTAATCAATCTAGTTTTTGTATTTATTTGATATTTTAATATAATATTTTAAATTTTGTATATTATCTTATTAATATATATCATGCATGAGGAATAGTTTGCTGTAGCGCAGGAATGTAGAATCGGCCTTAATAAATTGTTTTGTAATAAAAGAGTATAACTTCGATGTACGACTTGGAGCTGCAATTTATTCTAAAACTTCCATTTTGCCCTTCGTATTTTTAATCGACTGGTAATCCAACCAGTTTATAGTGGTGTGTCAGTGGTCGTTCGTTAGTAATGTTGGTCGCTATGTTTAGTGGGTCACGGTGAGTCGTGTGTCGACTGGTGTGGGTCACGCTGTTAACAGTTGATCCAACCGCGTCTAATGAAGAAACTAGGTAATTCCCTTTACTGGGAACTGTAGAAGCCACTAGACAGTTTCCTTTATTGGGCGCTGTAGGCCACAAGAAGGTTCCCTTTACTAGGACCTGCAGAAGTGCAGAAGAATTATTGTATCTTTAGGACGCTGCAAATTTCCGTGCTGGGAATGGGGCGTGCAGCCTCCCTGAATCCCAGCTAGTTTCCATTTTGACGGTTGGTTGTGCGGTAGGGAAATGGGCTGCGAAAGCGGATCACGCTCTTGTCGTGAAGTCTGGGCGGTGAGAGATCGCTGGCGAAGAATCTGCTGTTAAAAAGTTAAGATTAGAATGGCTTTAAAACGCAAAGCGGAAAATATGTTGAGCCATTAAGGATTCAATAAATTGCGGGTATCTCGGGTCTGAGAAAAACGTATTGTGTCCGCGGGTACTGGCCTACTGGCAATGGACAATACTTTCATTTGCGCGGATACCCGAGGGCTCAATAATTTCTGCACGCGCACACCTCTGTGTGCACCGCATACTAGATTTGGCAGGATTTTGACAAACGTTCGCAGCTAAACGCACGACAACCGTTCTGTTAACTTCAGGAAATACAAAATTTTGTTGAACAATCTAGTTATATTCATTTATTGGAAAATTTGTTTCATAAATTATAAATTAGATAATTTATCAGAATTAGCTTGCATTATCTGCCATAACGAAATTGGTACCGCGACGTCCCGAGGTGACGCGACCTGGATTCTAAGATTTTCTGGGAGACGTGAATTGCTTCACCCAATTTTATGACATCCAACCCTGCATTGTCTCAAAATCCATGTCTAAATCAAAATTCCCAACGATTAAGAGTTGAATTCATGACTTGTGTTCTAGGAAAATCAATGAAGGCTAATGGTTAGTCGCTATAACTGCAGTGAAGCAGCATCACGTTTAGTATAGTAAGTCCGAAGCTGAAAGTTATGTACTGGCTTCATCCGAACACCAGTCATTTGATTCTCTATAGTTATTGCCACTTAAACTCCAGAAGCACAACCGGCCAAAACCAAAAAGGTTTTCAACTGGTGAGTACAAGGGCCGGAGCCACCCAAAAACAAAACATTGAGTGTCCAATTAGATTCTATTATGAGGGAGGTACTGCCAGATCTGGCCACAAAAATGTTTAATCTTTAAAATCGCTTTGATTGAAATATTTCATCCGGAGGCTTTGAGATTTCCCGATTTATATAAGCAGTTGATTTAAGACTGTTTACACGGACAGAAGTCTTTTTAATTCGGCAGTTCCCGAATGAATATAGCCCAAATTAATTTGGTGACAATATGATTCAAATCGGAGTTTTATGATGTGTTGCAGGAATGTAGTTCCTTCTCAAAATTTTATCGACCAAATACAATAATGTTATATCAAACAATTACTGCAACAAATTTCACCTGTATTACGAGTAAAATGTAAGCAGTAACATAATTCAGTAAGTCAGCTTAAGCCAGATTTCGAACGACACTTTTGGCACCAAGTTAATTTTCGCAAAACTCAATCGCGAAATGTAGAATTCACGGTTGCCTTATGCGTCATTTACAATAAGATGCGTGCGCATGGTCCTAATTATGTCACGCGTTCAAATAGGCTAGCTACTACGTCACGCATACAGTCCAGCTCGACTATTAAAATTTTGAATATCATCGAGTGTCGAGCCGGACTATGCTTTTGTCACGTCGCTTTCAGCTGAGCCCTATAACTTAAGCCAGAGATTATTTAGTCCCCGAACATTACGTTTTACTATACGTATCTAAATAAAGCCTTTAAAAGCGGCATACAACGGAACGTCAATTGTATATATATTACAGCAAATATATAACTTAAAATTAGTGTGAAAATACTATAAAACAAAACGCTATTACACTAAACACAATACTAAATACAATTTCTCATTTGACAGTTCATCCGGACACTCCGTTTGTCACGCAGAGCCTAGCTAAGCTCCCTGTTTGTCGCATTAAGTATAGCTAAGCTATAAAAATGTATCGCAGTAGTCCAACTAAGCTATAGTTCACCCGAACTAGTTGAGTTGGACGCGTGACATAATTTCGCTTGGCGCACGCATCTTATCGTAAATGATGCATTATATTGTACTAACAAAACTACAAAATAAGGTAAATTCGAAGGGAAAATTTGTAGTGCACGTCTGACATAAATTAAACTCAACCTGAATGTTCAGTTCACGTCAAACCGAGTGTGCACGTTAAGAAATTTTTATTTGTAAAAATTGCATCTGGACCTGTTCAGCATTTCCTGCCAATTTTGCAATGCACTTTTGTAAATACCGATTTTGTTTACCTTATGTCGATTTCAATAACATTATTATCGGCTGTACAATAGAGTGTCCATAACATTACGTTTTTTAATTTACGCGATTATTTCTAACACAATGTCTCCTAGTTTCTCCCAAAAATAGATTTCTCACACACGAATGTCATTAATTAAATGTAACCATTCTTTTTACTGATGAGTAACGGTGACATGATAGATAATGCAGAAGGGTAAAATCTACGGCGATGTCAACATGAATTCACGCCTATGTGTACATAAAGTGTAGATAAGCCATAGCTGTCTACCCCATGGTCGTGCTAAGCAGAATGCATGAAATAAAAAAGTAAAATTTCGCGTTGCCGTCCGTAAGTATCAATTTAGCTAGCGTGAGCAAATGCCCTACGTCTACGATGTACAAAAGAAAATTCGGTACGAATACGTTTTCGATTTTGCAGGCTTCGACGCGTTATTCGCGCGACATGTTATGTTGGATCTATCGCGTGCGCGACGCGGTCTATTAGTATAAAATAGCCATCAAAAATGCAATGGATGGGTGCGGTACGAGTTAAATGCAACTATATATTAAATGCATTGCTATCTCCCAAAATAATGTACAGGACAAATAACACTTGCTCTTGCATCAAAAATCATGACCCAATACATGATTTGATCGCTTTTGAGATCATAAACGGAATTGGCAAAATAACGAACCTCAACCCTATTGTTTAAGCAATAAATTACCAAGGATTTAAAACACTGTTTTAACCTTTTCCCGCATAAATTATTATACAATTTGTACAGTACTAAGCAAACTAACTGTGGCGGTGGATTGAACCTAGATCTTTTTTGGTGAGAGCCTTGTACATTAGCCACCACGCTACTTAAGAGCTGTAACACGCTATTTAGGAGCTGTAACGTCGCAACGCACGCTGTAACACACGTGTGACCTGAAACGGAAAGAGTTAAGTATATAGATACTCAAGGTCCGAGGTCCAGGGAGGACGGAAGGCAGAACCACCAAGCAGGCCTTCGGCCTACCAGGGATGTCCGCGCGGTCGGCCGGTGTGGGGAGAGAGGGCTGCGCCTTTGGCACCGGGAGGAGCACATATGGGTTCGGTGCCTGCGGCGCATCTAGTAACTTCAGTTCACTTGTCATGGAGAGAAGCCGCGCCTTCAAAGGGGGTGTCGAGACTTCATTTGTAGCATCCTCTGAACCCGTGCTTCGGCATGTGTCTTAAGAGAACCTCACAAAGCGAGCGAACAACAACATACTTGCAAACGCACACCGTACGACAAACTCGATCAGTGCACCGAGTCGCAATGTACGCTGTAACAACAATGTGACTCTATGAAGAGAAAGAGTTAAGCAGAACGTCAATATCCTACTCTTTCTTTCAACCAGAAATGTATTTAACAAAAAATTTAACAGTAATCGCTATGTTGATTATATAATCAATAGCCATTCTCTATACCATTGTCCGAATTGAGTATGGCATTATAAAATATGAGTCATACACGGATGAAGAAAGTATGCATTGCAGTGAACGCCTACATGCCACCAAAACGTTGTTTCATATCGTATTTACTACGAACGCTTCGAACCGAATTTCGGTATTTCAAGCCAATCATCCACCGACTAGTGGCGCTTTCAATGCACGACGTGTCCGAATTTTGGAATCGAAATTTTATCATCATCTCGCTGCCACGGTTCTTGTTCATAGCAATACTTTAGAACGGCACACGTTTAGTTCATTTATCGCTGCAAATTATTCAGTAAAAATCATGCGTTATAATTTGACAAAAATGATCACTGATGCACCAGCAAATAACTTTACTTCAGATAGAATAGCTCGAGCAAAAACAAATCCTCACTGGTACGTTCACGAGAGCGATTTGTTACGTCTGCTTGTACTGTATCGATGGGGCGGTATTTATGTTGATACAAATGTTGTTATAGTTCGATCTTTTAACGATTTACCGGATGCTGCAGTTGGTATCGTAGACGGGAGTAAAATTAACAATGCTGTTTTAATATTTATTCGGCCACAACATCCATTTATAGCCCAGTGTCTATATCAATATGCAAAATTCAATAGTAATTCATGGGCACATAATGGTCCTGTTCTACTTACGTGTGTGTATAACAATCGGCCTGGAGGTCCATAACATTCCGGTGTAATCGTATTGCCTACAATTGCGTTCTCTATGTTTCACTATTCAAAGATTGTAACCAATTGCTTTAATACAATCAGCGAACACCAGCTTAATTCAACACTGGCGAAGTTCAAAAATCAATTTATTTATGCGGTACATCTTTACTCCAAATACAGTGCCAGTGCAAAATTGCAGAACAACAGCTTGTGTAAGAACGAAGTCTGAAATCATAATATATATTTAAATTTTCAGATAAGCACTTACACTATCATATACACACTCCGAGTCAGAATTTGAAGCAGCGGAACGGATCTTTCCTGATTCAGAATAATAAGCCAGATTTCGCCTTATCCTAAGCAATAAATTGTTATAAAGCAAGTAAACTCTGAATCCGATTGAATTTGTTTCAAATCAGTTAAAGTGAAATATTGGTCAGATTGTGCGTAGTCTGAGTTATTTAATGAGTTGATAACGTGCTGGCTTAATAGAGTCAAATCTGACATAACCTTATTTCAGTCTGTTCGTGCGCAATGAACTAAAACCACATTCAAAATTACCTTGTGCTAAGCAAGAACAGTAAAAGAAAGGCAAAAGATTACATTACAAGATTGCCATAAAGTATCCTCTGAGAAAACAAATACAAAAAGACAAAATCTTGTCACTTACTATTAGACTAGCCATCGAGTAGTATACTAACGGTATTCCCAATTAGCTACCCGTGGTGCTCGCTTACTCAGGTGACCGACACTAAACTTCGGCAGATCTCGTAAATCAGTGTATTCACTCAAAAGTACGCATCAATTACTATTCAAAACTGAAATTAGGTACGCAAACCATCTATATCTGATGATTGTATACTGACGTGATTTCGATGTAAAGCAACTTGATTTCCTTTCGTTTTAATCTTATTTTTACCTTCACAATGAAAATTTTGCTTTGATCTGTGAACTTTAGCATAATTTTTGACTACAAACCTCATCCACAGTCCAGGTCCAGGTCTGCCACAGCCTCCACATCGTCGAAATGCCTGTGGAAGTGGAGGTTACATCGTAAGTGTGCGCATTTCATGTAAGTGGACAAGGCGATTACGTATTTTGGGTTTCTTGGTCTTAGTTTAGCATCTGTTGTAGTTGTCGTATTATTATCGTACCGTACAGACATTATTCATACTGCGTATTGACAGACAAATGTGGCCAAGATAAATGGTGTGAAGAGCCATCCAAGGTCAAATGCGTACATGCGCAATGTCCGAAATCTCTGGGAATATAGCCGGTGCGTTGCAGTGGAATCGAACTTCGACCTCTCAGGGAAGGCCAGCCAGTCTGCGGGGGAGGGAGTGGCGGTCGGCGGTGAGAGAATTTGGTTCGGAGGGAGGAGTGAGGCGCTGTAGTAAATAATAGTAAAAGTAATCTTGTTAATATCTGCCTATCGGCTATAGTTAACGACGGTAGTATTGTGTGAGCAGTAACTGTTACACAATTGAATTGCGACTAAACATGTAAGTGAAATATTTGGAAAATGCGACCGCGTTGAGAGTTGAAAACGAGTGAACTGCGAAAATGCGAGTAGGTTTCAAGTGAAATTCTCTTGAATAACCACTGCTACTTTTGTCGAGGGACGCACTCTACACCATTTTTTTACTGATACTAATCTGTTATGTTCGGATCATGTGGCTATGAATTGGAGTTTGGCTATTTCCCGCTCCGTGGAGGATTTGGCAGACGGTACCAAAAATTCTATCAGAGTTTATTAATTGTAAGTCCCAGCTAAACAAATCTGTTAATAATTACGTGATCAGCTCTGAATTTATTTATACATAGTTCTTCATATATCGGACGCCACTAATTGAGCGAGCTTTATATTACAGCCAAAAACCGTAATACTAGAAAGAGTTTACTGAATAGTGGCAAAGTCAAAAGTAAAATAAATCCTCAATTTTGAAATTGTCTGTCAATCGTGAACACTACTATAGTATATTTGAGCTTAAGAATGTTCAAATTCCGAACAAACCCTCTAAAGTTTAAGTGAAATACAGTAGTTCTATTCTCACTATTCCGACCCCACACTTTAATCTGACTTGCGACGCTTATATATAAGCCTGCTCTTATTCCTAAGCTTTTCCCGTGGGAAACGTATGGCTGCCGACACTGTGCGCCCAACGAAAGCCTGCATTTCTCCCGATCAAATATATTAACATCCTTCAAAATTATTTGTCAGGGTAGCAGCATGACAATAGTTCTTGTAATAATGGTTGATATCATCATGTTACCTGATCGCCTCACGAATATTTCGCACCTAGGCTGGCTTTTATGAAAATTGAAATTATTAACGTTTTTTATCTCTAAGTCATTGCTGTCGCTAAGTTATTGTAGTTGGCTCTGACTTAACGACTTCTTTCCAGCAATATTATCGGTTGTTTTGCTGCATGAAAAGCTGGATGGTTGGTTTTTTCATGGCTTAGCTTAAGTCAGGCGTACAACCCTCTATTGTTAACCTGACGCAGTAGCACCAACTAAGAATCAAATTTACACACAGCATCAAATCCGTATGGATGTAACTACTCCACATGCGAAAGGCTGCTGAAACATTATTTGTGAATTATCACACGAGAGAATGAGAGAACACTGTAGCTTTTCCTCTTTTGTCTAGAGAACAAAGCTTTGGTTCTGCATTTCCTACATTTTCCTCCCAAATTAACTTTTATTCTCTGCCTGACAAGATAATACATCTACGATATCGTCAACACGTGCACCTCTGTTGTGAAAAAGTAGCCCAACCGCCGCTGGACCAGCATATTTATAGAGTGGGGTTTTTTCGTTCCTATTTTCAAACATGCATTATTATCATATAGACGCAGTGCTCAGTTTGGGATGAGCATTTGACCATACACGCCAATAGGGGATTCTGAGACGCCGACCCCCACCTCGGCGCGAAATGCCGACCCTTAACAGGAGCTGCAACCCCCTGACGGCGCCTCACCCACTCCCCTCCAAACCAGATGCTCTCACCGCCGACCGCCACTCCCTCCACGGCAGACTGGCTGGCCTTCCCAGAGAGGTCGAAGTTCGATTCCACTGCAACGCACCGGCTATCTTCCCAGAGATTTCGGACATTGCGCATGTACGCATTTGACCTTGGATGGCTCTTCACACCATTTATCTTGGCCACATTTGTCTGTCAATACGCAGTATAAGTAATGTCTGTACGGTAGGATAATAATACCACGACTACAACAGATGCTAAACTAAGACCAAGAAACCCAACATACGTAATCGCCTTGTCCACTTACATGAAATGCGCGCACTTACGATGTAACCTCCACTTCCACAGGCATTTCGACGATGTGGAGGCTGTGGCAGACCTGGACCTGGACTGTGGATGAGGTTTGTAGTCAAAAATTATGCTAAAGTTCACAGATCAAAGCAAAATTTTCATTGTGAAGGTAAAAATAAGATTAAAACGAAAGGAAATCAAGTTGCTTTACATCGAAATCACGGCAGTATACAATCATCAGATATGGATGGTTTGCGTACCTATTTCAACTTTGAACAGCAACTGATGCGTACTTTTGAGTGAATACACTGATTTATGAGAACTGCCGAAGTTTAGCGTCGGTCACCTGAGTAAGCGAGCACCACGGGTAGCTAATTGGGAATACCGTTAGTATACTACTCGATGGCTAGTCTAATATAAAGAAACAAGATTTTGTCTTTTTGTATTTGTTTTCTCAGAGGATACTTTATGGCAATCTTGTAATGTATATAATCTTTTGCCTTTCTTTTACTGTTCTTGCTTAGCACAAGGTAATTTTGAATGTGGTTTTAGTTCATTGCGCACGAACAGACTGAAATAAGGTTATGTCAGATTTGACTCTATTACGCCAGCACGTTCTCAACTCCTTAAATAACTCAGATTACGCACAATCTGACCAATATTTCACTTTAACTGATTTGAAACAAATTCAATCGGATTCAGAGTTTACTTGCTTTTTAACAATTTATTGCTTAGGCTAAGGCGAAATCTGGCTTATTATTCTGAATCAGGAAAGATCCGTTCCGCTGCTTCAAATTCTGACTCGGAGTGTGTATATGATAGTGTAAGTGCTTATCTGAAAACTTAAATATATATTATGATTTTAGACTTCGTTCTTACACAAGACACAATATTTTTCAAGCAAGTACCTACACAAGCTGTTGTTCTGCAATTTTGCACTGGCACTGTATTTGGAGTAAAGATGTACCGTATAAATAAATTGACGTTTGAACTTCGCCAGTGTTGAATTAAGCTGGTGTTCGCTGATTGTATTAAAGCTATTAGTTACAATCTTTGAATAGTGAAACATATAGAACGCAATTGTAGGCAATAAGATTACACCGAAATATTGTGGACCTCCAGGCCGATTGTTATGCACACGCGTAAGTGGAACAGGAGCATTTTGTGCCCATGAATTACTATAGAATTTTGCATATTGATATAGACACTGGGCTATAAGTGGATGTTGTGGCCGAATAAATATTAAAACAGCATTATTAATTTTACTCCCGTCTGCGATACCAACTGCAGCATCCGGTAAATCGTAAAAAGATCGAACTATAACAACATTTGTATCAACATAAATACCGCCCCATCGATACAGTACAAGCAGACGTAACAAATCGCTCTCGTGAACGTACCAGTGAGGATTTGTTTTTGCTCGAGCTATTCTATCTGAAGTAAAGTTATTTGCTGGTGCATCAGTGATCATTTTTGTCAAATTATAACGCATGATTTTTACTGAATAATTTGCAGCGATAAATGAGCTAAACGTGTGCTGTTCTAAAGTATTGCTATGAACAAGAACCGTGGCAGCGAGATGATAATGAAATATCGATTCCAAAATTCGGACACGTCGTGCATTGAAAGCGCCACTAGTCGGTGGATGATTGGCTTGAAATACCGAAATTCGGTTCGAGGCGTTCGTATGAATACGATATGAAACAATGTTTTGGTGGCATGTAGGCGTTCACTGCAATGCATACTTTCTTCATCCGTGTATGATTGATATTTTATAATGCCATACTCAATTCGGACAATGGTATAGAGAATGGCTATTGATTATATAATCAACATAGCGATTACTGTTAAATTTTTTGTTAAATACATTTCTGGTTGAAAGAAAGAGTAGGATATTGATGTTCTGCTTAACCCTTTCTCTTCATGGAGTCACATTGTTGTTACAGCGTACATTGCGACTCGATGCACTGATCGAGGTTGTCGTACGGCATGCGTTTGCAAGTATGTTGTTGTTCGCTCGCTTTGTGAGATTCTCTTAAGACACACATGCTGAAGCAGGAATTCAGAGGATGCTACAAATGAAGTCTCGACACCCCCTTTGAAGGCCCGGCTTCTCCCCATGACAGGTGAACCGAGGTGACTGAATGCGCCGCAGGCACCGAACCCATAGGTGCTTCTCGCGAAGCCAAAGGCGCAGCCCTCTCTCCTCTCACCGGCCGACTGCGCGGAGAGCCCTGGTAAAAGAACGCCTGCCCGGTGGTTCTGCCTTCCGTCCTCGGACCTTGAGTATGTATGTGCTTAACCCTTTCCGGTTCAGGTCACACGTGTGTTACAGTGTGCGTTGCGACGTTACAGCTCCTAATTACCGTGTTACAGCTCCTAAGTAGCGTGGTGGCTAATGTACAAGGCTCTCACCAAAAAGGTCTAGGTTCAATCCACCGCCACCGTTAGCTTGCTTAGTACTGTACAAATTGTATAATAATTTATGCGGGAAAAGGTTAAAACAGTGTTTTAAATCCTTGGTAATTTATTGCTTAAACAATAGAGTTGAGGTTTGTTGTTTTGCCAATTCAGTTTATGATCTCAAAAGCGATCAAATCATGTATTGGGTCATGATTTTTGATGCAAGAGCAAGTGTTATTTGTCCTGTACATTATTTTGGGAGATAGCAATACATTTAATAAATAGCTGCATTTAACTCGCACCGCACCCATGCATTGCATTTTTGATGGCTATTTTATACTAATAGACCGCGTCGCGCGCGCGATAGATCCAACATAACATGTCGCGCGAATAACGCGTCGAAGCCTGCAAAATCGAAAACGTATTCGTACCGAATTTTCTTTTGTACATCGTAGACGTAGGGCATTTGCTCACGCTAGCTAAATTGATACTTACGGACGGCAACGCGAAATTTTACTTTTTTATTTCATGCATTCTGCTTAGCACGACCATGGGGTAGACAGCTATGGCTTATCTACACTTTATGTACACATAGGCGTGAATTCATGTTGACATTTTACCCTTCTGCATTATCTATCATGTCACCGTTACTCATCAGTAAAAAGAATGGTTACATTTAATTAAGTTGACATGTTCGTGAAGTAAATCTAACTAGGAGACATTGTGTTAGAAATAATCGCGTAAATTAAAAAACGTAATGTTATGGACACGCTGTACATTGCACAACCGATAATAATGTTATTGAAACTAAGTTAGGTATGTATGTACTATCTGAACAGTGACCATTGGAGAACGTTAAAGTCCAGTCCCGTCGATTTGATATTTTGCTCAACATTGAAACATCGGAACGTCTTACTGCTTCTATCCCCATTCCGAGCGTAAAGCTTTAGATTTTTTCAGATCATATTACCATGTTTGCCTGGTCGTAGCGCGTCTTTGCCCTATAAGCTCGTAATAGATCTTCCCACTGCAGTAGACCAAATAGTAACCCAAAATATTTGATTGTTCAGCACATTCGTTGGATGAACTCAAACGTGGTAAAATTTTAATATTTCGCATAAAAAATTTTTTCGTAAATTGGTAAAGGTGGGACTTGGGGTTCGCACCACGGTACGCTAAGGGTGGGTCGCGAAACTCACGTGAGCCTGTACAGTGGTGCGTTAATTTACTGAGAGTAGAACCTCTTTCTAAGCGTGAAATGTTATTTCTGCTGAGCCTAACTCAGAACTACCGTACCCGTGATTGAGCATGAAACCATAGCGTAAAGCTAGACTTAAACGTAGTAAATTTTGAATTTTCACTATTGATCAACTAAAAACTACAAACTTCTACTTCGATCTTTGTTTCGCACGATACGCCAGTCGGTGTGGACACTTACTTGAGTGCATTTTTGTCCGCTGAGGCTGACGCTCAGCCCTAGTAAGCGCAACCGACTCTGTCCTAATAAGTGAAGTAGGAAAAGTTTTTAGTGTACTCTAGGAGACCATTTATTCTCTTCGATGTTCGCACTCTAACCTCACCAAAACTTCTCTACATGAGTATTGTCTTAATTCAACTACTTGGGATCGCCGCCGCCGCGTGCCGTGCGTAACCCTAGTAAAGTTAAGATTTAACGTGCAAATAACCTATCCTTATTACCCGAGGAGTACTGCTATATTAATGTCAGCAAACCGTTTTCTCAATGCAAGACTCCAACATTTTTGGGTGGCTGCGAAGAACTCCCAGCTATCGAAACGTCCGATTTCCCATCGCGGAATACCGAATTCAGGCACTGTCTCAACTTGCGACACCATGGGACTAAGTATTTAGGTGCTTTTCCAAATTGCAATGATCCGACCTACCACTACAGCGTATGAGGTACAACTTGAGTAGTGCTAAGCATTGGTATATTAACAAGTTAACCCTGCTTCCTAAGATATATTGCTATTGTCATGTTAATAAAAGCAGATAGCTGAAGATGTGCAACCTAGATTTTGGCAGTTCTTGCGTAGCTGGGAGGAGCTTCCAGCTATCTACGTTTCCTGTTTCCTAAATAGAGAACCTTATGACTACCCGATCGTTAGGCTAGTGCCGGTGGATACTACTTCATGAAACTAGTAACTCAGGTAAAGTTAAGATTTCGCTAAATGGCTATCTACACGCGTGGTGAGAACGTACTTGCTTGTAACCGACGTTCCAATCATTCAGACAATGCCAATTCATGTCTGGCCTGAGGGCATTCCGAGGTTAATCTACTACAGTGTTGATTCGGGATGTTTCCCTTCACAGAAAATTTTAATTGTCTAATCCCAAACTATGGGTGATAGTCACGACAGTACGAAAAGAATGATTGGTGTAAAAACTAAGGTTCTTCACCTCACTTATTTACGAGTGGATGAGTACTTATGTGCAAATGTAATCGACATCATGACACGTCAAAGTGCGACCTTTTTAGGTTGTTTGAGGGTATCAATAGGACAATACATCCGATACACCTTTGGGTCTTCCGTGATACAGGGTACTTAATCCGTTCGAATCCTAAAGTGGTCACCAGTACACTATAAACCTATTAACATGCGTCAAGATAAGATTATTCGAAATATATATTTACGAGTGTTTGGGGCATAAATGCATAGGTGATCGACATCCACATCATCAGCGTCGGTTTTTGTGCGGCCTGGGAGTACCTCTAGGCCAATAGCTGGACCTATGACTCAGAAAATGTTGGACCTAACAATCTTCAGCAATTTTGTTACCGTCTCTATCAATATTATCTAGTTTCCTAAAAGTTGTATCCTGTGCCTATTCTGAAACCTAGGAGGGGCATTCCTCCAAACGGAGAGATAATAATGAACTGTGGTACACAGTTAGACATAATTTATGTGTTTTATAGATGGGGCACTACGTGCCAACTTTGCGGAAGTGTGTTTTGACAAACACGGATAGTTTTTCGAAACTAAATGTCTACCGGAATATTTCAGTTCGAAAACCATCCAAAATCCATAGAGGGGCTTCCCTCCGATCGACAACGTTATTAACACGATTGACTAAATTGGATCTAAAATTTACAGATCCTGTAAAGAAGGCATTTTTTGCTACGTTCGGAAACGTATTTTGGCCGTAAATAGCTTTCCAAAATTAATTATCTACCACGATATCTCAGTTGTAAGGCTATTCGAAAAGCCCGAACAGGCCGTCCTACAACCGAAAGTACTATGGGGATAAGAGTCGAAATTCGATGCAAAATTGGGCCCATGTCAACTCTAGGGGCTGGATGTTGTAACGTTAGAAAAAGAACAGCTTAAAGCTGGGGGTTCGAGTGGGAGAGCAGCCCTCCGATTTGGGCTTAGGTTTAGTACATGGCTGACATAGGGTCTTAGCTTAGGGTAAGATTAAGACTTAGGCTTAACATATCGAGAACGGCATGGCATGCATTATACATCGGCCCATAAAGTTGACATGGGCCCTAAATTGTATGTTCTATGGGGGCAATTTGCTTTAAGTTTGTAACGGCATTTCCTGGTGGCTATAATTACTTTCCAGAAACAGATGACCTATCTGGATAGTTCAGTTGGCAAGCTATCCAACAATCCTGGGACTGCATTCCTTCACCTTAATTGGCCTTATAGATATGAGCCCTCAAAGTGGGTTCAAAATGTGCCGATGAGTTTTAACAAATTTTTGCCTAATTCCTAATCTCTGTTAAAAGTCTATGGTGGCGTTTGTCCCACTTCTGAGTCAAGCGCAGGCCTACTCCAGATTTGGTTTAAAATAGCATTTTCAACACGTGACGTAGCAGATTCAACGATGTTTATTTCGAGCCTATCGCATCCTAATCCACCTACGAGATCCTACGAAAGGCGGCTTATGCTGAACTGGAAAGTTGGGTCCGAAGATTTAAACCATAAAAAATTTTCCGATTTCAATTTCCCTCTTCTTCGTCTTCTCATCCGTTTCCCTTTTTGTTTGTCTGTGTTGCCACTTTTGTGTAGTTTGCTATGCAGTGCAATTTGCACTGCATATAAGGCGTTCGAACACTTGCATTTTTGATATTTCACGAGCGCGTTAGAGGTGAGGACGAGCGTGCATCTCTGTTATTGTGGGAGCAAAATACCTATAATGACAGAAAGAGAAAGGGAGAAATATGAAGGTGTGCCTCAAACACGGTACATATATGAATCTGTGAAACCTGAAAGTATGGTAGACTTAACGGGTCAGGATGAAAAATGTATAAATATCCGAAAAGTCGGCGACCTCTGAAAAATTAATCTCTAAAAATTTGAGGGGTGTGGTATCATCGGATCTGAGATCAAACTTTTCGTAGATCCGAGTTAATTTCAGAAGGGGGACGCTAGACGTTATGTTTTGCTCCTGATTTTAACCTAACCCTGTTTTGGATCGTTATACGTTCCAACTTAGTGCTCGCGACTTCCGCTGATCGTGTAATACCCTTTAATTATACGCGTCTAAACTTAAGGTGATTCCGCTAACCATCCTATTTTGAAATTCCAATTTGGAATCCATATCCATTGTTACGAAACAAATAGGATGTTCGATTCGATTAATTGCTAGCGCAAATTTAGAGATTTGTATTCCAGTTGTGACAGTTCAGTAACATTTCATAGCATCGAAATAGGACTCGTCTCTGTTCGCGAACAAATTTAATATAACTGTGACGTCATAATCGGATTGGTCCATTATTTATGAATTAGTGTTCGCGAGCAAAATCCTTGTTAATTCAAATCCGACGAAACTCTGTTCGCGACAAATTTGATATTCGCGAACATAAACTAGCATTTTCTGACCGACCGGAAAATGTTTGGTGACGAAAATTTTTATAAAAAACAAAATAGGGTTGTCAGCGGGGTCATATTAAGTTAAGTTGCGCATTACTTGTCTGTTCATGATTATATGATCAGCGAATCCTGGTTATTTACACGATCCTACAGGTACCACCGGATATGCTATGTAAAGAGCAGCACCGACACTCAACTATCCTTTGAACCTAAAAGCCCCGTGTCCTAGCTTGAAAGGATTGCTAAGTTATTGAATCAACTTAAGACAGCCTTACTAGCTAACCCTAAGAAATTTATACTTTGATTTAACTCCGGCTCATAAAAACGCGCGGTTCTCTACATGATCGGCGATCTCCTTAAATTTTAATAGCCTTGGTGAGGTTTAACATCTTAGAAAGTTTTCGGTGCAGAGTCTAACAAAACCCGATACAATAAACAAATCACTTAAACCAAACTGTTGATTGCTGATTAATAATTGAAACGACAACATGCCTAGGAAATTTTGCAATAACTGGTGATGCCCTTCATGGGTCTTTAGTTGTTGTTCTTGATCTTTTCCATTAGCATTCATGGTCCCAGAAGAAACGGCGGTAGGGTAAATCGTTGTTATAGCAAAAAGCTCAGTGTCACCCTGGGGCATCATTTCAGCGTATGATACCCTTAAAAAATTGCAGAGGTTGTAGGCGGCCCTTGAGAGCATTCGGAAGTCGCGACGTTTGGACGCAATTTCTAGATTAACTTGTACGATACAATGTATGGCATGACTATAATGATATTGTATGGTCCACTGCTGCTTGGGACCGATGGCGATACAACTAGTGTATCCGCTGGCCGGTATTAGCGCTGATCACTTACCATGACCTAAATCTAGCGGTGTTGGCCTAAAAGTATGAGCCTAACAAACACTTCAAATTATACTGATCGATATGCTTGAAATTACCAAAATGAAACACAATTTGTCATACAAAAAGAACTATTTAATGAAACCAATAAGTGCACCTACCGCAAACGCACTCTGCCCAAAATGATCATCATAAAATTCCAATGCGATGAACTCACGCTTAGTCGCTCATATAATTTTACTGTTTTCGTCCCTAAATGGAGCCACATGGATGCTTGTAAGCCCGAGATGTGTCCCCAAATTTTCTTAACTCATTCAAGACGAACAGATACAAACTATTTGCCCGCGGCATGGTGCAGCCCGGACCCACGCACCCTAGCAAAAAACATAATCCGTTCGGCCCCGAGCGCAATTCCGAGCGCCGAACATCCAGCTAAAATTTACAGATTTTACGCGTATTTAGCCTGATAGTAATTCTTACATCAAGGTTCCAAATTTACTATCCACTTTCAGTGAAATACGTAACCGTGATCAACTCAGGGAAAAGTTCTTTAGAACGCTAACTCAGCTCAGTAAGCCTAAAAATAGAAAATAATTTGTTTTGTGTTCTACCTGTGATGACGGGGAATCAGACAGACTTTGACCAAAATTTTCCTACTTGAGGTTCGCGCAAGAACCGCGATAATAAGTCGCTAATTCAAGGACTTACTTGTTGTAGCAGCTTTCAGACGAAAAGGGAATGCCTTACGGCGGACGGAAAAGTCAACTCAAAGTGGGTGACTACTTTTACTGTCAAACTCAAACTTTTGTGATCGTGATTCAGAAATTATATACCTATGTACCTAATTCTGGGGAAATTAAACCCGCTTTCGATTGTCCTATCTGCCCCATCGATACTTACACCTATGACTCCGGCGCGACGCACCAGCTACTACCCCTTCACGTGGCAGTGGACGCCAACGTGGATTACTTTCCAGACGTCCTTCGATCGAAAAATCCATGCGAGAAACAACGCAAAACCACATCCATTACTAACGCTAGCTAAGCCGCGGAGGCGGTCAGTAAAGTCGACCAAACTCCATGGTGTCGAAGTCAGACTAATTCGTATTTTCGAAGAGTTGGTCCTAATCTCAAAGAATTTGTGGCTATCAAACTGAACAAATTGTTATCGCCATCCAATCGGAGACGATTTTCCGTCGCTCTCGTGTTTCTAATTTTTTTGAAGACCAATCGAAAAAGTTCGAAAACTGTGTCAATTATTTCTGCCGTAAAATATGAACCCAGTTTGGGAAAACAAAGGGGAACCATCCGCCAAATTGGGGTGAAGGTCGAAATTTCGCCTTTGGTTTCGTTATACCTAACCTTTTTATTTATGTCTATCAAGTCAGACTTTTCCAAGACCAAAAGAGAGTTAATCTCATATTTGTGGACTGAGACATCATTATTAAAGTTATTAAAATATTAATTAAATACTAACTCAATTCTAAATTATAAATATATAGACTATACCCAATCCCCATGTTGAACCCCGACCTGTTTTGAAATGCGCTCAGCCTATGGATTAAACACGCCAACCTGCAAACATTGCACGTTTATGTTTTTGTCTGGCGGCAAAAATCTGCCGCTTGACGTACCTCCGATATCGATGCGTTCCCTATGATTGTCATGTGTCAACATTGCACGTTGTTATATTTGTCTGAGCATTTGTATTAATTCCAACCGAAATTTCATGAGGCTGAGGCCGCTTCGCGAACATTCCGACGGGAATGCCCGGCGGGGCCTCTGTAGCCAGAGCCGAGGGGAGGCGCTGGTACCCCACCGAAAGGCGTCCCGCTGGCTCCGCACGTAGCTCGACCCCGCCCCTGTCCCTGGTCCTTGTACTGTATGATATGAATGTAGATCACGATTTTAACATTTGTTTTTTTTTTCTGTTTTATTATATGTCTTTCTGTCTGTCTTCAATTTAAATTATATATATCTATTGTGTCGGGCCTTGTTTTCTACTTTTACATTTTTTTATGATATAACATATAGATTATTTGGTATTTGTTCTAATTGCCGATGACGAGAGGAAAAGAGGAAGAGACGGTGAGGGGACAAAGAAAACCGAGAGAGACAGAGACGGGCAGATAAAGAAAAGAGAGCATGGAAGAAAAGAAAGGAACAGCAGCACAGCAAGAAACAGCAAACCGAAACGACAAACAAAAGAACGACCGAAAAGTGCGATTAAAAAGAGCAAAAAAGAAAGAAAACGGGGCATGGGAAGGTTCTGGGGGCAAGGAGTTCCCGAAAGAATTTCGGTGGCCTCAGGCTAAATTAGTTCCAAGGACGAAAAACGGTGTCAAATGATACGCAACTTAAGGGGTTAAATGCAACATTGCGAGCAGCACATGCACACCGATTTATATATTAGTGTAGGGATTGTTAGCGAGCACTCCCGGGTTAACGGCTGAAAAGATCGATGTCCCCAGGCGAGGTCTCGCTATGATAAGACTGTTCCGATGAGGGGTGGTACGCCTGTTCCACGGATAAAATTTGCGAAAGAGCTAAAACGACGAAAACAAAGAGAGTTTCGACAAAGGAGGGGGCGGTATTACCGGTTGTCCTATATCAACGAGGAAGCGGACACAGACGTAACGGATATATTTAGAGATGCCTCGACGAGATGAATAGGATGAGGGGTGATTCGCCGACTTTCGAGTTAGAAATGAAATTTTTGAAATTTCCTGTCCACTAACAAACTTAAGCGGGTTAACGTGTAGGTGTTTAGATCTAGCGTAAAAATAATTTTATTTTCCTAATCTAGAGGAAAAGTAGATGTCAATTTCTATATGAAATGAACATAAAATGGAGGGGCACTTTACAGCGGCCCAATCGCTGGGCCCGACACAGACCCACCGATTCGAATCAACTCCAACCACAGAGTGGGTTGAGGGTATCCGAATTCGGTGAGGCCAAAACCTACTCACCTAAAAACTATCGTAAACTTTACGTGCCGGAGGTTGATATAAACATGTAGAGCGCGCTCTCCAATGCACGAGATCTACTATGAAACCAGTTGAACGTCGCCTTGCGTCCAACGCAGTGTCTCTCAGGCACGTACCAGACGCAATACTACGCCCGTGTTTGAATCCAAGAACAATCAGGAAACGGGGGTTATCTCGCGTGCGGCACGTTAGAAAACTTGCTGCGGGATTTTCATATTGACTTGATCGGTTGCACTTTAAACAGCATAACGGTCTCTAGATGTTTTATAGGACGTCTCGATTCAGAGTCTCAAACGACTCCCTAGTTCCTACTTCCTTCATTGAACTGTTTTGCTCGTTTACATCTCTGCCTTTACCTATTGGCTTTTACAGCCGCTATGCATATTATTTCCTAATCGTGATTTACGCATTGAACTTTTGACGTTAAATCGGAAACTGTCCGATTAACTGAGGATCGCCTTGGAAAGACCCATCCCTTGTAAATCGTATAAAACGTCTTTGTAACCTTGTCTTGTAAAATGCTTTCGGCTCCTTCATAATTCGAACCGGAATAGGATGGCTGTCACTGGTACTGAAACTTAAGTCAGACCTGGACAGCTTTTCACTTTGCGCCCACGACCTGCCGGAAATCTGACAGTCATTAAACCCAAAAGGAGTCACATGACCTGTTAAACCTCACTCAAAGCCGTGCACAGAACCCCATTTTCGCAGTGCTACACTCCATGGGAACGAGTCAAAGCGAGAAAAATTTAGTGGGTTAACAGAGAATTTCACGCTGTTGAGTCACGTATGTATAATGAATTGGGTTCCGCCCGAGTCTTTTATCTCTCATCGATATCTATTTTGCCTATCTTCCCGATAAATTTCCCCAGTGGTCAATCAATCAGCACAAATTTTGTTCTGATCGTCTAATTGTCTCCGAATAAACTGTATTCCCCTATAGTCCAAACTCGCTTCATGTCTTTGATCTCCTCTGTCAACCTGCACCCTCTTCATTGACATGTACGCGTTTATATACATAAATAAATGGCAATTAATACACCAGCCACAATTAAGGCTCAGACGGCAAAATCCAACACGAAAAAACGGGGCTCGCATGCCGTGCCCTAGGCTTGTCGGTACCACCAAAAGGATCGAGGGAGACATAGCCGAAGCAATAAAAACCAAAGATCGTTTTTCCTCCATGTAAGGTTGCTCAATTTCCGAGGCAAACTTGCTTGGCAGGGTTCTTGTTTTTGCTGAACGTGCAGGTACACAACGTGGCTCTAAAAATGAAAACAAAATCAAAACTCGAGACACATTGAGTAGCAAAACAAAAGAAAATAAACTGTCCGAAAGCGACCAAACAGGTCGCGGATACAACATCGACTAGTCTCGACGCTGCGTCGCGACTATAAATAAGTCGACAAAACCAATCACGAAATTATATTTCCAATAATCAGAGCGTTCGCGTACCGATGAAGCATGGTTGAATACATCATTTTGTGTTATTTGTGTTCACAAAAATATAATAGTTTAATGTTGAGGGTAGTTTTGTTTGACGGACTCTGTTACATTTTTACGAAATCAAGGTAATTCAGTTGACATTATGCAGCTTATTTTACTTGGTCCATGCGTAATATCCATCGTATATTGATTTAATATAAAAAATAAGTGTTGAAGTTCCGTCAGCTTAGCAGGTTGGGGCATACGGTCGGTGGGGAGATGTTGACTAGGAGGGGAATCATGAGAGAACCTCAAAGGGTAAGCGTCACGCCCCGACATATTTACCAATTTTACCACAAGTTTTGACAATTTTACCCCAAATTTTGCTACTTTTTACTAAAATTTTCCACGCGCTAAAAGGCGGCCCATTTAAGGGACCGACTAAAAGTGACCGGATAAAATAAAGAGAAAGTTTATTTTCAAATTTTCAGGGGCAGAAAAATTTCCAAAGTTCAATCAGTCACTGGGGGCAGAAATCGATAAGAACTACAGTCAGAGGGCACTAAAGATTCCAAAACCGTGTTTTCATGGTCACGCAAAAACCGTCGGTGTATTTTTAAAGACCTTGCCTCAAGCGTATAAACACCCACTTATCGACCGCGTAGATAGGATCTAGGACTTGGAATATTGTCAGATTATTGAAGCTCAGCACCATAAAGGGCTATTCTGAAGTACGTCTCACCAAAATTCGGGGCCACCAACACCTGTGCACTACCCAGGGATTGATGCCACCGGAGAGGGACACAAAAAATCAGCGTTTTAGACCAACAAAATAGCCTCTAGAAGGCTCATAAATTATTATATCCCTAAAATTCCCGGTGTATAAACAAACGGCCTATCATGACTAAGATAAATTTTCTGTCGGCTGCCTGCTTCTTTTGGTTCTCCTAAAGCCTAAACTTTGTTGCTTTTATTTTGTTTTGAGCGCCTCGGTTTAGCGCTTTCTCGGGGTGCCCAAGAAATTACATGCCAATTAGCGCAATGTTTTATCTGACTGCCCCTCTGATTGTTTTCAGAGTTTGAGGAACAACGAGTGGAGTTAAAAACAAGGGAGTAGATGCAGGGGTATAAAAATGAATGGCACGGACTAAGTGGTAACAGCGGCCAGAGTGGCCGGTTTTGCAGAGATGTTTCTCGTTGGATTTGCTAGTGTCTTTAGCATCTTGTTTTTGCTTTCGTTTTCCACATCAGGTTGGGTCCCGGTGTTACAGGGAATTTTTCCCCGCGGAAATCTTTCCCCCCGGAAAAAATTCCCTAGGGAAATCTTTCCCCCCGGAAAAAATTCCCTAGGGAAATCTTTCCCCCCGGAAAAAATTCCCTAGGGAAATCTTTCCCCCCGGAAAAAAATTCCCTAGGGAAATCTTTCCCCCCGGAAAAAAATTCCCTAGGGAAATGTTTCCCCCCGGAAAAATTTCCCTAGGGAAATCTTTCCTCAGCACTATTCAGTTTGTTCAGGGAAATCTTTCCCCACCCCCCCCACCCAAACAAATGCCTACCTAGCCAAATTTTCTGAGCCGGAAAGATTTCACTGGGGAAATTCATGTTTATTGCGGAGCCGTATAATGAATAGTGTTACTGAATATGATAATGAATATGATGATATAATTAAATATATCACTTCGAATGGAGAACAGTATCCATTACAAAAATGGTCGGGCTTGTCGGCGAAAGAGATTAAAGATGCGAAACGTAAGCTCAGGTCACGAGCGTCCCGGTTCAGGATACATGACGGCCAACTTCACGTGGCGGTCAAGGGAAAGCTGAAAAAATTTGTTTACAAAGAGGATGGCGAGCAGAAAATCTTGAAGGAATGCCACGACGAACGCGTTCACTTGGGTCGCCATCGCACCTATGCCACAATTACCAAAAGCTACAGCTGGGATGCCTTATATGACACTATTAAAAATTACGTTAAATCGTGCTCTAAATGTCAGATGGTGAACGCTGAGAGTTTTGATAAATCAGCGGCTCAGCTACATCCACTTCCCGCTGCTAGTCTTTGGCACCATGTCGAAATCGACCTAATCTCAATGCCGGAAAGTGGCAATGAAAACAGGTATATTTTGACATTAGTGGATGTTATGACCAAATGGCCTGAGGCGGTAGCCATTAAAGATAAGTCAGCAGTGACAGTTGCGACAGAGTTATACACTATTTTTTTTACGAATGGGATTTCCGTCGATTGTAAGTTCTGACCAGGGCCGTGAGTTCGTGAACGGCGTCCTGGAAAATATGCTCCAAATCAATAAAGTGAAAAAACGAATCTCATCGGCGTATCACCCAAAAAGTCAGGGATTGGTTGAACGTTTCAACCAAACATTTCAGCTTATGCTTTTGAAGATGGTGACACACCCCGACCAGCGGGACTGGGATCTATACTTAAATGAAATGCTGTACTCCTACAGGACTGTTCCGCAAGAAACCACAAAATACAAGCCTTTTCAACTCATGTTTGGTAGGGAGCCATTGCCACAATGTCAAGTCTCAAATATTGACGATGCTCTAATGTCTAATGGCGATCCTGATTTCAAGGCTGCTTCTTTAAAGGAACAAAGACAAAATTTGTGGGAAACCGGAAAGAGCGACATTGTGGTTGGACAGTCTAAAATGAAAGTGGCCTATGACCGCAAGCGGAAAGGAAAATCTTTTACAAAGGGTGAAAAAGTTCTTTTGTTCAATGCTCGAAAATCGCAACGCAAGGGGTCAAAGATGAAGAAAAGTTGGAGTGGACCATACCTCATTGACGAACACGTGGGAAAGGGTGTATACACAATTATGCGCGATGGTGTGAAGTTGAGAAGTAAGGTTAATGCGAGCTTACTAAAAAATTTGCGGAAAGAAATCAAGGCTGCTTCAACCCAGTTGATGGTACCTGGCAGAAAGCCACTTGCGCCAAATTTTCACTGCCGGAGCCACGCCGTTTGCATCCTATATTACACTCGAAGCCTCTTGGTGAACCTCGTGAGATGACAGCCATTGTAGGTGACGGTAATTGCTTTTTCAGGGCTCTCTGTGGCCACAGTTGGTGACGAAAACCGTCATAAAGCCGTGCGGGATATCGTTGTTAACTACATGCAGGAGAACTGCTAAAAATTGTTGACTATGCTGGCAGCGAGAATCACATCGAAGATAGCAAAATGAACGATTTAGGCCAATGGGCTACCGATACAGAAATCCATGCTGCGGCGGCTGTGTTCAAAACGTATATTATTGTGTACTGCAAAGTTGGAGATGAAATGAAGTGGATGCCATATAAGTCATCGGTTTTTGGGCTTAGATCCCCATTTAAACGCGCTATATTTTTGGCCAATGAAGGAGAGCATTTTAGTTTTGTAAAGAAGTGAATAGTCAGTTTGTGCGCCTTTGATATTTCACCAATTTTGCGAAAATGTAACATATATAGTTATTTCTGTAGCGTATTTCGTTTATCATTTTGTTGCTTTTAAACATATGTGTTTTTACGTAATAATGCAATCATCCCTGGATTTTTCCGGGAAACATTTAGTTGTGTCCGATTTCATGGAAAATCCCACCCGTGTCACATGGATGAGGAACCAGCCTGGCGGTTTTGACTTAGAGATTGGGGAAGCTGGAATAGAGAAAAACGACCTTTGGGGCTCCTTGCTTCAGTTAATTTCTATCGACTCGTTTGTCGGTCAAACGAGAATATTTTTGGTGTTCAATATTTTCGTCTAGGCCTTAATTGTGTGCATTTTATTTTATGTATATACAGCCGTCCATGTCAGTGGAGAGGTGAATGTTGAGCAGAAGAGATCGTAAAGACGCGAAGCGAGTTTGGATCATTGGGGAATAGAGTTTATTCGAGGATAATTACACGATAAGTACAAATTTTGTGCAGATTGATTGATTACTAGGGAACTTTTGTTGAGGAGATGGGTCAAATAGACGTCGGTGAGACAGAAAAGACTAGGGTGGACCCCGATACGTATTACACACGGGTCAACATCGTGAAAGTTTCTGCCGGCCGACAAAATTTTCGGCGGTTCCACGCGCATGCGCGTAGTGCAGCATCAAAAAATAATGTTTTATGCACGACCTTTAGTTAAGTGCAACAGTAATGTTAGCCCCTTTAGATCCAGTGACTGTCAGATTTTTGTCAACTTGGCGGGCGCAAAATCACATGCCATTCAGGCTTGGCTTAAGTGACGGTACCAGCGACAACCATCCTATTTCGATTCGAATTATGAAGGACGCCGACAACATGGTATACGATAAGAGTTACAGAGAGGCTTTGTACGGTTTCCAAGGGGATGGTGCTTTCCGGACCGGTCCTCAGTCAGTCGGAACGTGCTGGATATAACGCCAAAAGTTCAATGTGTAAACAAAGATTAGGAGATGTGATTTAGTGGCTGTAAAGGTCAACAGGAAATGGAACACATGTAAACGAGCAAAACAGTGCAAAAAACTTATCAATTACTAGGGTTCTCTTTGAGACTCATGACCGAGACGTCATATAAAATATCTAGAGGCTGTTATCCAGCTTCTAGCGCAAGTGGTCAAGTCAATGGGAAAATCACGCAGCGAGCTCTCGAACGTGCAGCACACAAGAGAACACCTTTTTCTGAGTGTTCTTAGACTCGTCTTAAACACAAGCCTACACTTTTTTCTGGAGAGTGCCTTAGAGACACTATAGTTTTATGAAATCTTCACAGACACCCGCGGACAGTCATTGCACAGCGAGACCAGTATATATAGTCCTAACTATTGTTACACAGTTTATGGCATTGTTCTAACCTACAAAAGTCATCGAGGTTGTTAAATACTATGCAGCGATTTATTTGAATGTATCTGTAACGGAGTTACCCGTTTTGGAATGGTACTGTATATCCTGGGAATTCCACTCCTTAAATCCTGCATAACTTAGTGATTTTCAAATCAATATAACAACTTGTTGTATCTATGAGTGTATAGGCATTCGAGGATACTGCAAACGAAGTGATTTATTTTAATGCATTTCGGACAGATTCGTCTTTTTGGGCAGCACTATATCTCCTGGTCCCCGCTGTGATAAACGCAGCATTTTGTTGTTTTCAAAAATCATACTTCTTAACACAAAATTAATGTCAAGGGCTGTCGATTTTATTATAAATTAAAGTATGGTGGCTACAGTATGGTGACCCCGGCAACCACACCTATTTTGTATTTTTGGATAAAATTTGTTACGGAACGCTTTTTGGTCAATTGAAAGTCACCTAAAACTGTTCCCGAACACAGCGCTCGCGATTGAAATCTAACCATTTTGGGTTCGAGAAAATTGAAGTAAAATTACCTAAATGTTTGAGAACGAAAATCTGTCGATTTGATTGTGACGTCACTTTTGCATTAAATTTGTTCGCGAACACTGTATAATCCAAATTTAAATAATAATACATTAGGGAACAGAATTTCTGCAAACTGAAATCGCCAAAATTCTGTTCGACCACAAGGTTTCATTTGTGGCACTTGATTTGATTTTGCCAATTTTCGATGAGCGAAAAACCGAGTGAAATTAAGCCTGTTTTCCGTAACAAGGGTTTGCGATTCGATATCGATAATGACAGAATAGGATGGTTGGTGGGGTCACCTTAAGTTTACTCACGCATAGATTAAAGAATGGTGGCTACCGCTGGCTGCACACTCTTAACTTAACTAACCTTTTAGTATCCTGAAATGATCAATAACACACTAAATATATAAGCATACTGTGCGAATCGTGACATCCTACATGTGATGTTATTATTAATACGTACATTCAGATACAACTACCAACATTTATACGGTATTCAGGGTTAAGATTGTACATGCTCATCAAGGTAGGGGGCTATCCTCTTCATGGCCCGGCTACCACCCTCCCGCCACGCGACACAAACTTGGCGGCGCCGTGGAGGGGCCAGACCACTTTTTCCGTTAACCACCGGGACCCCTGAGGCTGAAAGCCTTCCCCAGAGTGCGCAGCTACATCCCCTGGAAAATCTGGCTCGCTGTATCTGATTTTCTGTGGTTTTCATTTTCTTTTATGTGTATCTATATATTGCTATCTATTATATTCCTTGGGAGGCACAGATTCGTCTGCATCCGCATCCAGCGGCTCCCGCTGGGGCTACGGCGTCATGCTGTCAGTTAACGGTCATGCATACCATAGTTGAACGGTCCGTGTTATGCGTCGTTCACAGAGAAATGTGTGCACTTGTTCGACATCGTCAGCATATACACACGTGTGTATGGAAACATTACGTTTGATAGTATGTAACAACCTTTGTAAGTTGTTACGGAAAGCGGGTTCTGCGTAACAAGTTGGGTACGTAGTTACGCATAAGCGCTTGTATGTAACAACATTGCTAATGTTGTTACGTGTACTGGAAGGTTTATAACAACAATCGAATGTTGTTATAAACAGTCTTAATCATACATACCCAATGCCCGAGGCCTCAAAGGGTTGTAGTGGCGGGCGTAGGAGTAGTGGGAGGTGCTTCATTAGTTTTTGCTGATTTATGTTAATTGTTGACGCTATTATAAGTCTGCGATCTTTATGTCAAAGTGCACTCGTTTCAACAACGACACATTAAGTGATTTGCTATCGAAAGCTCATTGTACACTGTGAAATATATATATAGATAAAACTTTTCGTACCAGAGAGCTAATGCATGCCTAAAGTAAGCAAATATTAAATTTCATAATTCGGCGAATTAAAAGTGAGGAAACTATGAAACCACGATTTAACAGAAGTATGGATGCATGGACGGATGGATAATGTATTTATAGTGTTATCGATGTGAGAATACGGGTCTTCCAGAGTTCCATTACATGCTACAATGACTTAATGAAGTAGTCGCTGCTACAATGACAATAATGAAGTAGTGCTGCTACAATGACAATAATGAAGTAGCTGCTGCTGCAAAGACAATAATGAAGTAGCTGCGACTACAATATCAATAATGAAGTAGCTGCTGCTACAATGACAATAATGTAGTAGCTGCTGCTACAATGACAATAATGAAGTATCTGCTGCTGCAATGACAATAATGAAGTAGCTGCTGCTACAGTGACAATAATGAAGTAGCTGCTGCTACAATGACAATAGTGAAGTAGTTGCTGCTACAATGACAGTGATGGAGTAGCTGCCGCTACAATGACAATAATGAAGTAGCTGCTGCTGCAATGACAATAATGAAGTAGCTGCTGCTGCAACGACAGTAATGAAGTACCTGCTGCTATAATGACAATGAGCAAGTAGCTGCTGCTACAATGACAATAATGAAGTAGCTGCTGCTGCAATAACAATAATGAAGTAGCTGCTGCTGCAACGACAGTAATGAAGTAGCTGCTGCTATAATGACAATAATGAAGTAGCTGCTGCTACAATGACAATAATGAAGTAGCTGCTGCTACAATGACAATAATGAAGTAGTTGCCGCTACAATGAAATAATGGAGTAGCTGCTGCTACAATGACAATAATGAAGTAGCTGCTGCTACAATGACAATTATGAAGTAGCGGCTGCTACAGTGACAATAATGAAGTAGCTGCTGCTGCAATGCTGACTGTTCAAGCTCGTCGGCATCAGACTCTTCTGAGCCAGCTAATCCCATCAATTGCTTGATCTTACACTGCGTCACTTCCGCTGGGATACTGTAGTACGCGTCCATCTGATCGGCTTCGATTATTTCCAGACTAGTCATCGACAGTTTTCGATTTCAAGTGCGTACTGTCGAAACGAATCAGCGAATCTAAAAGTAAAGTACTTAGTTCAATTGAGCCAATACATAATGCTGCGCCATAAACAGTTTCATTGTAAAAATATCGCAAAAGTTCTCACATGAGAGCGGGTATATGGACAGTTACACAGTGTCTTCACTATATTCGACTATGCTAAATACTGTTACTTGTCAACCCCCTGTTTGCGACTCGATCCTACATCAGAGGCTTAGGCTAGCGCATGGGGTGGCAAACACCATAGTCGGAGACCGCTGCCAAGTGGCACACCCGCGTGCCGCTGCTGTTGCTGTAACGAGCGCAAACGTCGGTCGATGTTGCTACTGTTGCTGTAACGAGCGCAAACATCGGGCGATGTAGCTGCTGTTGCTGTAACGAACGCAAACGCCGATGGTATGGTAGCTGCGGCACAGCTACAACGGCGTCCTAAAATTAAATAATTTCGCCTCTCCCTAAAAGTCTTATCTTGCTCTTATTTTACAAGTAGGCTGCCGAAGCAAAAAAGAGAAAAACTAGTCGACCTTTTTCTTGACCTAAGGTTATAATTACGGGTCTTAGATTGCTCGGTGGTGGGCTTCTTTTCCCCTCGTGAGTCGTTAAGGTCAATCTCAGGCTGCTCCTGAAGTATTTTGGCATCGGTAGATATAACATTACCAGCAATATTAAGATCTTTGTCATTTAATTGCTGATTTGGGTCTTCATCTTCTGTAGCCTTTCCCTCTAGCCGATGTTGCAGAACATGGGGTCCATGATACGGTTTTATGCGATCCACATAGACTCTTATATTAACGTGCTTTGGACTGTTTAAGGAATTCAGTATTACGTCAGGCAACACTGATTCTGATATCTCATAGAGCCCTTGCCATAATTTGGCAAGTTTTTTCGTTTTCCCTTGTTTCTGAAATGGGGTGTGGAAAAATCCCTTTCGTCCAACCCAATATCTTGGTTCGGCAGCCTTTCGATCATAATAATATTTCATATGCTCCTGGGAGCGAAGAATATTTTGGCGAGCCAGTTCCCACGCTGATTTCAACATTAACTGTAGGTCGCGAAAATAGTCTTCCTCGTTCAGGTAATTAATATTTGAAATTGGCAACGCCCTATCTATTGGCAATCGCGGTTGCCTTCCATATACCATTTCAAAAGGACGTAGAGAAGTGGTACCAATGATACTTACCTATATGCGAAACATGCAAAAGGGACAAATTCGTCCCAGATTCTTTGTGCTGTGACTACACACTGTCGAGAGCATACTCAGAAACGTGCGATTAATATGCTCAACGATACCATTGCTCTGAGGCCTATAGGGCGTTGTAAACACTTTTCGAATTCCTGTTAATATACATATTTGATCGACCAGTTCACTTCGAAAATTCGGGGCGTTATCGCTCACCAGCTCATGCGGCGCTGAGTGGCGACATACAATCTTAGTCATAAAAAGCTTCGCCATAGTAGTAGCTTTTTGATCTGGCGTGCATATAGCTTCAGGATATTTAGTGAAGCGGTCGATAAATATTACTCCATATTAATTATCATGATACGTTTGCGGTAGTGGACCTAATACGTCCACATGATATGAATAATTGGGCTGTGTAGCCAGTATTGGATTGAGCGAGGCCTCCGCTCTATGTGGACAGGGCTTCTTTTTGTTACAATCCAAACAGCTTCTACACCAGTTGCTTACATCTCGATATATCCCTTCCCAGTAGTATTTAGGAAGTAATTTCTGATAAGTCTTAGCTATTCTTAAATGACACCGCCAACGACATCGTCGTGGTGAGCTGAGATTAGCTCGTCCCTCATAGAGAAAGGCACCACCAACTGTTCCCATGTGAGGCCTGCTCTATTCTTAGGTATTGGATAGTGGTGGTAAAGTAATCCATCTTTCACTAAATACCTAGGCTGTACTAATGCAAAATGAGAAGCGAGCCTTGAATCATCGGTTAGTTCATTTTTGTCTATATAATTTCTTAATGCCTTAATCTCAGAATCCTGCTCTTGTTTTTGTATGAATTCACTATTACTCTCAGAATATATATCATCTCTGTTTTACGTAGTTATTGTATATGCGAACTTTATCTCATCTTCATATATGTCCGAACCATTAACAGTTCTCAAATTAAAATCAGCTCTAGAGAGCGCATCAAGGTGTCCCATCTTTTTGCCTGCGCGATGTTCGACTGTAAAGTTGTATTCAGTCAACTACAAGGCCCAGCGTTGGAGGCGTCCTGAGGCGTTTTTATTTGGCAAAAGCCATTTTAATACAGAATGATCTGTGATTATGGTTACTTTTTGGCCATAAATGTAATTTCGAAAGTACTTCATAAAATATACAACTGCTAACGCATCCAGTTCTGTTTGGAGTAATCTACTGCCATAAGGGAGCGGATGTAGTTTATTATTATCATCTGTTTGCGAGAGAACTCCGCCTATTGTTTTACCGCTAGCATCAGTTTCCAAGTAGTACGGCTTCGATGGATCGGCTATGTGCAAAATTGGAGGGTTCATTAATTTATCGCATAAAAGTTAGAAAGTTTTTGTGCTTCTTCGTTCCACTTAAATGGTTTCAAAGTGCTAGTTAGCTGGCTCAAGGGTTTTGCTATTGCTGCTAAATCTCTTATAAAGCGGCGATAGTAACAGCAAAAACCAAGAAAACTTCTCACCGAAGTTATATCAATTGGAAATGGATAAAATTTTACCACTTCAATTTTTGATGGGTCAGGCTTGAGGCCATCCGCTAAAATAACATGCCCTAAATAAAAAATTTCGTTTCGCAAAAATTGGCATTTTCTGAGTTTAGTTTTCAACCCCACCTGTTTAAGCCGATCAAAAACTTGTCGAAGCCAATTTAAGTGATCCTGAAACGTCTCAGAATACACACATATATCATCAATATATATCAAACAGATCCTTTCAACCAACCCGTGAAGTGTAGCTTCAAGGGTCCGTTGGAAGGCAGTAGGCACATTACATAATCTGAAAGGCATTTTTCTAAACTGATATAGACCTGCAGGTGTTACAAACGCCGTCTTTTCTACCGAAGCATTAGCCATTGGTATTTGCCAAAATCCAGACAATCAATCGATCATGCTAAAATATCTTACTTTGCCAACACATTCAAGCAAATCATTTATGTTAGGTAGTAGATAGTAGTCTTTCTTAGTAACTGCGTTGAGTTTCCTATAGTCAACACACAAACGCAACGACTCACCATCTTTCTTACCCACCAACGCAAGAGGACTTGCCCAAGGACTGGTCGAAGGCTCGATGATTCCGCGATGAAGCATGTGCGAGATCTCCTTGTCGACCTTTGCTTTTCTTTGAAACGGTATTCGGTAAGGCCTCTGCTTGATAGGAATTGAATCACCAGTATCGATTGAATGTTGAATGATCGTTATGTCGCCATAATTGTAGCCATGCTTTGCAAGCACCTCTGAAAATTCTACAATTAACTCAATCAATTGTGCCTTTTCGTCCTCGGTGGCATTACATTCGTCCAGTTTTAACTGGTCTAGAAAGTGCGGATATCCGTCCGAGCTAGCAGTAATGAATAATGAAGCTAGATCAAGAAGTATAAGTTCAACAATGCCTAAATTGGTATTCTGATACAATTTAACTGAATAATAAGGCATATTCAATTGTCTCACCGGTACAGTTATTACGGGACTGTTCAACAGTAACATGCTGGCAGTGGTCAAGTCTTAGTCATGTTCCAGCCTTTCGCTGGGCTCTAATAAGACTTTACCCGGCTCGTCAAATCCAGGAACAGGACAAGGAATGATCACATCTGATCGTGGTGGAAGAACCGTTGTTGTAGGCAAATGTACAGATTTAGTGACAGGTTCATCCATCAATAATGTGGTGCCGTCAATCGTAATTTGACGCTGTTGGTAGATAATGGATACCGTTCCGAGTCGTTGGAGGATGCCGACTCCGATGATGACTGAATGTGTAGAGTCATCCGACACGTAAATGTGACACTCGAGAGACGATTTCCCTATCTGTATATTCACCTTAACGACACCTTTAATGTCTAAGCTGTGTCCCGTTACGCCAATAATGTTTGCTCGTGGTGCAGAAACTAGGCTATCAGGAGTCTGGTCTAAATCAGTAAACACGTCGATGACATAACACTTATATTACTCCCGGTATCTAAAACTGCCGTAAATGGTTTATTATTTATGGTAACACTAATTTCCGATCTAGCTCTGCCTATTGAGAACACTGTTTTCGCGGATTGTTTAACACCATATTATGTCTCGGTCGAGGTGTTTGATAAATGCGCCCGCGACAGAATGGTAGATTACAAATTTCAATTGCATTGTCGCCGTCAACAATTAATGGTCGTGTCATAAATCTTACCGGGTTAGTGAGACTTATTAGGCTTGTAATTGCAGGATAAGTTTCCTCTGTAAGACGATGCAGTGCGCCCTCTTTCAATCCAATCTCGGCGTTCTGTTGATCAGAGCAGTTCCATTTACAGCATCGGCAGAATAATTGTCTTAATTTCTTGCGAAAATAATATTGCGCACAAATGGTAAGAAAAATCAATGCGACAGCAATTATTATTAACGTAATTTCTGATGGAATTTCTAGTCCTGTTTCATCTGGCATGAAAAATGATAACTAACGTTTTGGCAGTTCCTGCGTAAACGCAGCATGATATCTAACGTCATTTAATTTACTCCATGCAGGAGGAGCTACATCATAAAAGTTTAGTTGAAATTTTTCAATCCTTTGCACTATTATCTCAAAGACTTGGGCTGGCCTTAAACTCGATGTTAAAACTTGATCAAAAACTATAATCATCGAAAATCTTGGAAAAAATCACATTATATAGTGTTCCGGCACTTGAATTTTCTCAGCCTTGGCGTCTTGCCCACCAGGCTGAACAGGAGTGACGTGAACGTATTCTTTAAATGTACAAACCAAAATGCCTACACGCGTGCTCTCAATTATAGTTTCGGGTGAATACTGCATAACGTCGAATATACATGATATATTTGTAACAGAAGAGTTGAGCAGATCTTGAAGGCATGTGTCACTATTACTCGTCGGCAACGAATCAAGCGCGCAGTACCAAAGTCCTGTGCGCCTATGACAATGTTCCGAAATTACTTCATGAAAATATCCCTTATTTAGGGCCATATCATATATAATGAAATTAGGCAAAGACAAGCGAACAGTAGTGTTTGAACTAGGTTCGTTAAGCCCTACATTTACTACTCGCATCAAAGGCAAAATATTCTTAACTCTTATCCTATGAATTTCAAGTATGTAACCGAAGCGAGTGTCCATTATATCCATAATCACCGGATAAACGGTGACAAAATGGTAAAATAATTCCGGATCATGAACATATACGGTATCAGCAAAAGAATATTCCCTCTGGACTAAAATTCTTATTTGTGCTGCTGTTAAAATATCGGCCGATAGCGTTCCATCATTACTAGCCGTGACCGTAGCATTAATTAAATTTCGTACGTAATTTATAAATAAGTTATTTTGAGACATAAAGTGCATGTATACAACGTATTTACTCAATGTACATTCAATGGATACGGTTGCTTGTTTCATGTATCTTACTATATCATGTGTTACTGCATATATACGTTCTTGAACAATGGACAGCTGTTTAATTTATTCAGCTTACTCGATTACATGTTGTTCCAATAAAAGATAAGCCTTTTGGAGCGCGATCACCTTAGGCTGATATGACTGCGGATAAGCGTTCTCAACCAGAAGCGCGTTTTGTTTAGTCTAAGCCACAATTTCCCGCTTTAGTTCCTCTAACTCAATATTATTTTGGGTGTGGGTGGCTCACTTTTAATTTGATCAAGTTCAGCCATGGTGGCTGCAGCAACCACATTTCGTGTTACTGGTTTGACTGCCATTGATCCAATGTTAGGTATATTGGGACGTGTTAGCTGTTGAAGTGGAGTGTTTGACGTTGGGAAGCTATATCTGGTAGTATTAATCCATGGTCTTGATTGGTTCCTATTATTACGTTGTTGCTGGCTTCGAAGAAGACAGCTCATAGCCATGTGACCCAGTTTTCCACAGTTATAACACCTAGGCCCTCTTGGATTAAATTCTGCAAAGAAATTAAATCGATTTCGGTTGAACATTTGGGTTTGTGGCAGATTGTTATTTGGTCGGAATCCTGTTTCAGGACGCCTTGTCGGTAAAGGCCTAGTCATTCCACGTTGTTCCTCACGGGGGCGGTCTATTTTAGAAGCCAATACTTTTTGATTTTCGGTCAAAAGTTCTATTCCACGTGTAATTTGTTCCAATCTCTTAAATAGTCGAAGATGATACAACTCCAGCCGTAGAAACGGTGGGTGTGCACAATATACTTTGCATATCTAATCGTTGGGCCAAATCTTCAGCCTCTGTTAAAGATTTGGGCATATCGCGAAATACTTGGGACTTTAATTCAGGTGAACGGAGCCCACTGAAAATCGACAAATTATTTTTCGCTCCAAGTTCGCATCATTCTCAGCCGAATATATATTTTTACACGCGCGTTTAATTATTTTAAGGCATGCTGTAACATTTTCACCGACATGTTGTTAGCGCTGCTGCAACGCCGCTTCATGATACATTGACCATTCGGGAGTAGCTAACCCATTTCTCAACGAACGCACCAAGTCATTCTAATGTCTTTTGGAGGCGTCAGGAAGACGATCATAAACATCTTTAGCTCGATCTTTTAAGTACCCTGGCAATACTCTCAATCTTAATACTTCACCGATCAATTTGGCTGCACAGACTGTGTTAAAATTTTCAATCCAGCTGTTAAAATCCTGGCCGGTCAAATCCCCTTTATACGGCTTTTTTGTAAGGTCAAGTTGGTTTGCTAAGCTAGCGCGATGCGATAATTCAACAAATTCATCTGATAAATTCTGCAAACCCGTATCTAGTCTTGTGGCTAGGTCTTTCACAACATGGCCTAAGTGACCAATATTTTTGGACAGTGAATTTACCATTTTCATCTGCTCCCGGCTTGGTGCAGTGTAGACAAAACTATCCGATTCTAAGTACGAACTATTATTTGGTTCGTCATCACTGGATTCTAATCTTGGCCCACTCCTACTTCTCAAATTATATTCAGTCGTATTTACCTGCAACCCTGAAGTTGCAGAAAACGGCACAATTGAATGCAACGATGTAATTTCACCAGACTGGGCTATGAAGAACCGAGTCTCGGTGGGACCTCCAAATGTAACGAAAAACCATCGAATGCTAAGGTCTATGGAAAATTCAAAACTCTGGACTTTTGGGAATGTCCGACTGTCGTTACGAAAACCCGATGAACTCTGACGCTTAATTCAATATGCAACTTAACCCAATTCAATATCTCAAAATACTCAAAGTCAACTATCAGCCTGGCCTCTAGGCTATAATACTATCATCGTCTATGCGTGTATACACAAGTAATTCCACTCTGTCTATTCTCAGCAAAAGAAGTATGCGCGGCGTAATACAATAATAACTGTTTATGTATACTGCAGTTCAAAACAAACAATTCCAATTGAAATGAAAAGCAAGATACGCACGTACAAAATCCCCAACACAAAATCCACCAAACTGACCAATCAGTAAAATCTTCAAACACAAAAAGACAATTATTTGTTAAAATATCGCAAGAGCGAGCACATGCTCTTTAACACTCATCATTATGCCGCAATGTCTCTATCTTTACTTCTTCATAGGAAATGTTTGTACTGCCTTAATGTCCACAAGCCGCGTGACTGTCCACTATAATCACCGAATACTAGAATGCCGAGATGCAGCTTGCACGAATAACTGATAAATAGGGATGCCTCTATAACGTAAAACAAGTGTGCTAATGTCCAAACTCTTTAAGCCGATAGGAGACAGAAGTAACCGGTTAATACCACAGTAAAGTCCAAACCACAATATAAGACTGACTTGCATTAATCGCAGAAGAAATAACTAGAGAATGTCCAACCAACGAACGAAACTCTAAACTGTCGCGCAATAACTAACGAATGAGACTGACGAACAATTGAAGTGAGGCTAGGCAACAACCGTCAAACTCTCTGCATGTCGAACTAAAGTGGCTGAGCGCAATAACTGTCGAACTTGGGGGGGACAGAATAGAGCAACAAAGAGCAGCCGAAAAAAGCAAACACAGCAGCCCAGCGCAACAAAGCAAACAAAGCAGCCCAGGAAAAAAAGCAAACAAAGCAGCCCAGCGCAAACACAAGCAAAAAAGCAGCCCAGGAAAAAAAAGCAAACAAAAGAGCCCAGGCAACAAAGCAAAAAAGAGGCAAACAAAAGCAAACAAAAGCAGGAAGAAGAAAGCAAACAAAAGCCCAGGAAGAAAAAAAGCAAACAAAACTCAGGCAAAAAAAACAAACAAATAGCCAGGCAATAAAAAGAAAAACAAATAAAAAAAAAAAAAAAAAAAAAAAACACAACACACACAAAAAAAAAAAAAATAAAAAAAAAAAAAAAAAAAAAAAAATAAAAAAAAAAAAAAAAAAAAAAAAAAAAAAAAAAAAAAAAAAAAAAACACAAAAACAAAAAAAAACAAAAAAAAAACAAAAAAACCCCAAAAACCCACAACCACACACTATGACAGTAGAACTGAAGTGAGGCTAAGCAACAGCTGACGAACTCTTTTACTGTCGAAAAAAGTAAGGCCAAGAGCAGAGTACGTGCTGACTTAAATATCCAAGCTTTGACTAACTTGAATGCCATCTAAATGATTTCGAAATTAAGGCAATATTTTGATTCCGAGAAATACTAGACTATTAATAGTGAAATGTTTTGACCTATCCCGCCACGGCGCAACGAAGCAGTACTAATACAACCACTATACCCCAACGCTATACGAATCAATATATGATCCAAAACAACTTAAATTTGCACTCTTAATAACCTATTTATAAAAAAGATAATATTCCAAATCTCACAACAAATCGAAATTTGAACAACGACCCTCTAACTTGTCCAACTGGCTTTACAGAGAATCCTCAGTAATACAAGCATTGCAGTAGAGTTCTAACAGCTGGTAACAAAAAATAGACCGTACTTCTGAACAAAACATTCCATCACAGTATCAGATCAATGATGTGTTAGTTTATATATTCATACATAGATACATATACACAGTTACATATACACATAAATCCTCTGTTAAATCATCGCAAAAGTGCTCACGCGAGCTAATAAATAGCCTAAAATTCAAATACATATAGACCTATATTTCAAATGCATACACTGTGATATATGATATAAAAAAACGGCGAGTCATATATAGATATGTAGCAAAATAATTTTAACTATATCCCGACAACATAAAAACCTCGCTTACATATAGAAGCGTAACATATATAAAAACATAAGTGTTCTTACAATTTTATCCTGTCTTCTTCAAAACATTTAGGTAAATTTTTGATATGTATCTCATCGCGAGATAATGATACATGCAGCATTTCTAATAGAATAGCAAAATAATCATGCTATAAGCAATATAAAATATTTTGTTTTGCAACGCCATACGAAGTTGTGCGATTCGAAACTAATTTACTAATTTATGGACAAAGCTAACTAGATAGGGGTTTTACTATTTTAAAGCTATATTTTAATTACATAACATCATATATATGTTGAATAAAGCTGCAGGTGTATACTTATACAAACATTTAGCGTAATCCGAATATACTTCAATGGCAACCTACGACACTATAGGTGACGGCAAAAAAACTAGTAATTTAGGTGGAGCCATCAATAACTGAAACTAAATGCCAGAACTAAACCATAGGGCCAACAACGAACTCCAAGGAACAAAATATTGCCAATATATAACTACATACGCAGTCGTAGTCATACCCGCCCATAGGTAAAAACAACAATGGTGAGACGATAAATACATATAAGCGTGACGCAAAGAAAAATATCCCATAAGCACAAGCAGTTCGAACGAATCTGAGCATGAAACATTAAGCTACAATATATATACGCTGTCGTTGTTTACAAATAATTGTTCGAAAAATAATTTATATTCCTAATAAGCGTACAAAATAAGTTGAACTAAGTATAACGTACGGTTATTCTTTGATTAAACAAACAAAAAATTAAGCCAAGTAGCTTTTATTAAAGCTAATTAAGTTACCAAAGATAAAATCAGTATTGTGATTAAGATGTGCAAAAATATTTAACCAAGCGGAGTACATACATAATTATAAGACTTTAGACGAGCTAAAACGCACTAAATTATGACAGATTCGTATATTTCATTCATAATTTATGTTGCAGACAACTAACAAGCTCGTTTGTTTAGATTTCCCTACTGATACATACGAACTACAAAAACTTAACTTATTTGTCTAACAAATTCAGGTTCGCTAATATACGTAGTTACAACCAAGAAAGCGAGCGGCGGTTTCCTATAATTGCTGACAGCGTAGAAAATCTACGTATAAAAGGCCAAGTTTAGGAACACCTAATAGAAACCAGATAATCTATATTTTACGCACATGATTACATACCATATGGCGTAGTTCAAAAATTAGTATGCTTACGACGTTATATATGTAATATTAGATCAGTATATATATACGCATACCCAGATATACATTCCTATATATTTATATATATATATGTCTTTATACTGTACCGCTTTGAAACAAAGTGATTTTTTTCTATGTGTACACAGATACTCAAACCTTAATAATAATAAAAAATCCGCCTATGTCAAGGCAGAATAAAATAGAAACTGTGCTCGACGTTATATATGTAATATTAGATCAGTATATATACGCATACCCACATATACATTCCAATATATTTATATATATATATATGTCTTTATACTGTACCGCTTTGAAACAAAGTGATTTTTTTCTATGTGTACACATATACTCAAACCTTAATAATAATAAAAAATCCGCCTATGCCAAGGCAGAATAAAATAGAAACTGTGCTCATAGTCACATAACAAAAAAAACAAAATGTCTCTCAAATTTCCATAAACACGAATAATTCGCTGTTAATCTGAAGAGCAACTTCACACCCGCGATTGGCCTTATGCAACAGCACTCATTCTGCCGACAGAAGGATAATCAAAATATCTCAACCAGCCAACAATTATATAAACCACAACCATAGTGCTAAACATTTTTGTAACATGAGATTAATTAAAGGTCGCTAAGTTCAAAACCGGTAAAAGATGTTAACTTAAAACTTCAGCAGATCTTTTCAACCTAAGTATTAAAACACACAATATGGATTTCAGAAATCGTTTAGATGATTAAAATATGTAAATTGTGGTGCTTACGCGCTTTATATATACACCGAAATGTGTCCACACCATTTTATGAAAACAGCACTTCTATGTGGAAAAGTAGCAGATTTTTATATCGAATCTTATTGTGTAATCTTGAACAATGTCCGTCTATGTCGTAAGGCCTTCAGGCAGCAACTATAATATTTGAAGCCCTATTTTCGACAAACGTAATAAAATATATGTGGCGATTGGCTTAATATATGTACCCTATCAAGCCCTTCACCATTGATACCTATATAGTAATATTTTTCAGTAAAATAGAATATCATAATCGCGTAAAAAACGGGTGACCTTAGCTAAGTTTTAACGGTAAAATATTAACAACACTAACATGTCAAAACTTCATTGTCACTGTGAATGATTTCAAAATCTATTTATATCGGATAAGTACCATGGCATATGAACTTACATAACCATTTATTTTTGAAATTTTTATTAATTTAATTTATATAGTAGTGCATAAATAAAACAACTGTCCCAGCGAAGCAAGTATATACGGTTATATGTACCTAACGGAATTCACGCGAAATTTTAATACTAGTAAGATAAAAGCCAATATGTACCGTTACCCAGTTAAGATTTCAGCATATATAATGGATTAATTTTAATGAGCCTCTCCAGGCCATAGTACTACCAGGTGCAGCACAAGAAATATATATACATACATAACATGACTAATATATCTTATTTTACTACAAAAACAAAGTAATATTGCGAATGTACCGCCGTCAGTGGCTGAACGGTGGATCATCAAGAATGTTTTCACTTTTCTACATGATCCAATGCAATAAGATCATTTTATTATATCATAGTAAAGAGAAAATTATGGCACAAATATAGTCTCAATTTTATCTTCCTAATATGCATGCAAAACTGCAGTTTACATATTCAGCCACCGGCAGCCAAAAATATCTAAATTTTACTGCCGGAACCAACAGATAGATAATTCGTCGATATTCGTTGTAAATCACCAACCAAACGCTGAACGCGATTGTGTTATGACTAAAATATAGGGCACGTATTAAAATTTATGCACATATATTAAATAAATTTTTCACGTGCTTGTCTTTATGCCCTTCTATAACAAATGGTGCACGTCGAGATTAATGGGTCAATATATAAATACAAAATCGTGAATATAGTACTACATAACATTCATCAACTATCTAAAGAGCAAGGTCGTGAGTTAACGTTTACTAGTAATGTTACGGCCCGCCTTATCGAACGAGTACATGGATGATACACTTTGGATCTACTGTGTGTGTATAAGTATAAGTAAGTACAAGTATAACAACAGATTAAAATTGATTCGAAAATTAACAGAGGGATCGCAAATTCAATGTTAACTTGTTGGTAAATCCCGTATATCTTGTTATAGGTCTACTTATTTCTCTGTTAAAGTTACTTCTTTACTAAACCACGCTTTCTCCGTTTCAATAATAATTAGGGGAAAATTATAATATTCCGCAAGGCCAGGCACGAACACTATCGGCGACAAAACTTAATTTAAGATAAAACATAAGCAGGAATTCGGAATAATTTTCCCTTAACAGAAGGATGAAACAGCAACCATATCGTTAACAGTTTATACTAAATGCTGGATTCCAGATCTCGCCCCTTTCTGAAATAATCGTCTTAGATTCTTACTGCGCCAAAAACATAATAACTGATACGTTTACGTTTTAATTTAAATTTTTTTGAATGTTGAATACATCGGCAATATCTGTAGTAATTAATTATTGTGTTTTTACCTTTTTTCTTACATAATACAATTGTTATAAAATCGAAAATACTAGTATTCGGGAAACAAGGGTGAGATGAAGCCAGCATGGTTACACCTATAGTGGTTATTATGTTTAATTAACCTGTAACAGGCTTTGTCTTTGATATATACCAGTCTAAGACCTGTATAAACCCCTGAAACGATATAAGGACCACTTGAACATCCAGTGCGGTCATGACGGATTCTGAGTAACAATGCCATTGTATTTAAGTCATCGAAAAATGTATATATCGACCATTCTTGACACCTTGTATCAAATTTAGGACCAAACAAGTAAAAACAATCCACGTTTTGGAATTCGAGTTCACCCACCACAAAATCCCTTAAAACTTTTATCGAAATCAACCGCCCAAAGATGACATATGGGTAACATCGACATACACATAAAATCTTCTCATTTAAAGCTGATAACTATATGCGATAGCACAGCACATGTGGCCAGTAGAACTGGCATGATACTAAACTATTGGACTTTTAAAACAAAGCTCAGACCGGGTGACCGGCATCTCCCTACCCACCACACTTTTAAATTAATATCGTTTACCATATTTTAATAACATTGACCGCTAGCAAGCTTGACGCCTTCGCTTCCAACGAGATGCGCTTAAAGGTTTCCGTTTCACCAAAATATTGCCAAACAAATCCCGAACATATATCTATGGAATCCCACATTTGTTTAACTAGCAGAATCCTTCAGTTGGATTAGTAAGTGTATACATACTGAATGAGGTCGGAACTGTACAGCGCAGTGTGGCAAAGGAAAAAATTAATATTACAGCCTCACTACATCAAGAAAAACCAACTGCAAATAGTAAATAGTAAATGACACCATAACCGCAACTGCAAATAGTAAATGACGATGTGTTCAGAAAATCTCAAGTGTCCTTCCGAATATAGGCATATGATTGTATATTTTATTACAGAAATACTATTCATAACATTGAAATTTTCTATCAATTTATAATTTATAAATAATTTGAAAGTCTGCGAAAAATATGTGATACCCATCTGCGAGTAGATACGCGTAAAGTATATATGTCATATTTACAGATTATTTTTTATGCTTTTTGATTTGTTAGATTAATAACTTATATACTATGTCTGAAGATTTAGTTGGTAATATTCTTTCAATAAATCAATATATTTCGTTGTTAATTAAGCATGATTCACAGAGAACTGTGTGCATGAACTGCACACCGTAAACTATTGCAGCGACCATGTTGTAAGAAAACAATATTGTCATGGCAATTTGTTATTGCAAATATAGCGCAATCAATATCACAAGCTAACATGTTGCTGCTACAGTAACATTGGCTTTTACTGTACCCTCAATAGCAGAAGCAAACATATTGCCGCTACAATAATTGGCTTGGGTTGCACAACCACATAACGGTCGAGTTATTGCTGCGTCAAAAGCAGCTAGTTGGTATTGTGGCAACAATATAATGCTAGCTTAGTTTGATAATGTGTCCCCTTCAGTTTCATATCGGTGCCCCTCCAGTTTGTTATTGGTGCCCTCTCCAGTTTGGTATTGGTGCACTCCTCCATTTTAATATTGGTACTTCGTCAAATTTGATATTGGTGCCCCCTCTAATTTGATATTGGTTCCGCTCCAGTTTGATATTGGTGTCCCCCTTCAGTTTGAAATTGGTTTTCCCCTCCAGTTTGATATTGGTCGCCTTCCAGTTTGATATTGCTGCCCCTTTAGTTTGTCATTGGCGCCATCTGCAGTTTGATAATGGTGCCCCCCTTTAGTTTGATATTGATGCACCCTCAAGTTTGATATTGGTGCCCCCTCCATTTTGTTGCTGGTGCCCCTCCAGTTAGATATTGGTGCTCCCCTCCAGTTTGATATTGGTGCCACCTCCAGCGAAATATTGGCACCCCGGGTTTGATATTGGTGCCCCCTCCAGTTTAATATTGGTGTCCCCTCCAGTTTGATATTGGTGCGCCTTCTAGTTTCATATTGGTGTCCCCTTCAGTTTGATATTTAGTGCCCCCTCCACTTTGATATTGGTGCCCCATCCAATTAAATATTGGTACCCCTAGTTTGATATTGGTGCCCCCCACTATTTTGGTATTGGTGCCTCTTTCCAGGTTGATATTGGTGCCCCTATAGTTTGATATTGGTGCCCTCTCCAGTTTGATATTGGTGCCTCCAACCAGTTTGAAATTGGTGCCCTCTACAGTTTGATATTGTTGCCGCCTTCAGTTTGATATTGGTGCCCCCACAGTTTGATATCGGTGCCCCAATCCAGTTTGATATTGGTGCCCCCACCCAGTTTGATATTTTTTCCCCTTTAGTTTGATATTGGTGTCCTCTCCAGTTTGATATTGGTGCCTCTATCGAGTATGATATTGGTGTCCCCAGTGTGATATTGGTGCCCCTTCCAGTTTGATATCGGCGCCCCTCCAGTTTGATATTGGTGTTCCCATCAAGTTTTATACTGGTGCTCTCTAGTTTGATATTAGCGCCCCCCTCCGGTTCGACATTGATCCTTCCCTCCAAATTGATATTGGTCTCCCCTCCAGTCTGATATTGCTGCTCCTCTCCAGTTTGATATTGGTGTCTCCCTTTGTTCTGATATTGGCGCCCCCTCCAGTTTGACATTGGTGCCCCTCCATTTTGATATTGGCGCACCTCCAGTCTGATATTGTGCGTGAGTAAACTCAAAATGACCCCACCAACCATCCTATTTTGTCATTACCGGTATCGAAACGCAAACCCTTGTTACGGAAAAATGGCTTAATTTAACTCGGTTTTTCGCTAACCGAAAATTGGTAAAATCAAATTCAAGTGCCAGAAATTAGACCTTGTGTTCGAACGGAATTTCGGTAATTTCAATTTGCAGAAATTCTGTTCCTTAATGCATTATCGTTTGAATTTGGGTTATAATGGTGTTCGCAAACAAATTTAATGCAAAAGTGACGTCACAATCAAATCGTCAAATTTTCGTTCTCAAACAGTTGGGCAATTTTAATTGAATTTTTGCGAACACAAAATGGCTAGATTTCAATTGCAAGCGCTGTGTTTGCGATCAGTTTTACGCCGGATTTCAATTGACCAAAAAGCGTTCCGTAACAAATTGTATGCAAAAATACAAAATAGATGCTTGGTTGGGTCACCTTAAGTTTACTCGCGCATTGGTGCTCCCCTCCAGTTTGAATTGGCTGTTCCCCTCCAGTTTGACATTGCTGCCTCCCTCCAACTTGATATTGGTCTCCTCTCCAGTGTGCGGGTTTATTATTGGTGCCCCCTCCCAGGTTGATATTTGTGCCCCTCCATTTTGATATTGGTGCCTCCTCCAGTTCGATATTGCTGCTTTCTCTAATTTGCTATTGGTCTCCCTTCCAGCTTGACAATGGTGCACCCTCCAGTTTGGTGTTGGTGCCCCCTTCAGTTTGATACATCTGGTTTTCCATAAATACAATATACGTATTTTGTGCTGTAGTGATCGCAGTATCTCGAGCTTAAATTCTATATTGAAATTTTACTGAAGATCGAGCCAAGATTATAGAACGCTCTTTGTGTGGTCAGGAGATAGAGAAAATATGGTAAAAGACTTAAATATAGTAAAAGTAAGTAAATTTAGTAAAAGACTTAAATATAGTAAAAAGATTTAATTTAATTGGGCTTTGTCAACACGAGTAAGTGTTCACTTTATTTAGTCGCTGGTTGAAAGACAATTTAGTACCTGTTACTGCAAAAAGTCAAAGGATTGTAGTATGGCTCTGTTTATGCGGCGTTTACGTTATAAAGCGCCCGCCATGTGGAAGATTTGTCGCTGTGTGATCACGACCATACCATGGCGCATGGTACTCATTAGGACTATACTACTGAGCGCAAATGATGGTGTCACGGATACCGTGTACATTAAACTATGGTGTCTTCGACATCCTATGTTTTAACAGTTTTTTAAAAAAGGCGGGAAAATTAGCTAAGTCAAAATTCAAATTAGTTACGATAATTGATTGTGTCCCATAAACCATGCCGTTTAAAGCTTTGCGTAGGAAGTGTATGGACAGAGCGTATACTGTATAAACTCAATGCTACGGAAAAACAACAAGGCATCTTCCCAAAGGATTTTTATCACTGCTAGTTAGAAGTTTACGGTGTCCATGACACCATACATATATGCTGATGGTGTCCGAAACACCATATGTAATTGCTTAGAATATAGTGTTGGTGTTCTGTACACCGTATCGTTAACGGTGTTACGTAGGCTGTACGTGGACAAAACTTCCATTTCGCGGGCAACATATAACGTAAACGCCGCATTAGTGGGCAGTATCCGAAAAACTTCATGTTTCACTGGGCGGTCACCTTTTTTGATGCTGCTGAAAATATAAAATGGTTATGTTAATGCACCGTTCACATTAAGCTGCGTGCGTCGACTACACACTCTTTGGAAGGTGTCATGACAATTGCACAAAATAGCTGAGGGTTACTTTACAGTTCCTCGCTATTTGCAGTTGCTGGCAGAGTACTATCTACAAAATTGTACAACTGTCGTGCCAGTACCTGCAATCTAGTGATATGTTAGCGACGATGTTTACAACTTAGCATTAATGTAGTGACATAAGCTGCAAATAGTGTAACTGCCGTGGCAGTAGCTACAATTTTGAGTGGTTGTCTTGCTAATTTCAACAATTTGGTGTTACTGTCATGGCACCATGAGCAATTTTTGTGCAATTGTCTTGACAGTATCTACATTTGACATAAGTGGTGCGACGGTATCCAGAAGTTGTGTAACTGCCCTAAAGTGTCTGCAAATTTCTGAGAAACTGTCTTGACAGGATGTGTATTTGATGTAAATGCCATGACGGTATCTACAGTTTAAGGTAATTGCATCTGAATCAGGTCAGAATTCAAATAGATTAGATATAGGGAGGACCATGCAATCAATAGTATTTGTACATTGCTCCACTTTTCTAATTGGCTGGCTAATGGTTGGTAATTTGAGAACCTAAAACTAAAGTTCTCCCACTTTTAACTTGTTTACTGCCTTTTTTGAGCCAAGTACTGCGCCAGCTAATATTTGTACACTTCGCACTCATATGTTTTACCTACAAGAAACAGTACACGTCCGACAAAACACAAACAGTGGATGGATTATTTCAGTGAATCAAACTGTCAAGTTAGTTAATAATTTGTCAACTACTAGTCTGTGGCACATATATTACACGTTCACCAGCTAAGAGAATTCCGGTGGTACTATGCTTCACTGATGCTATGTTACTGTGAAATGTCTTGAACTCCTGCCAAGAAGTGGAATTATTAAATTAGCTTTTTCACTTAAAATTAATTGAAAAATAATCGAACAAACGGTTTGCGAATGCTCTACGATTAATCATTCTCAGAAAAGGTCTAGCGACTTATAACCTGAATGCCATTCAAAATTTTGGGTTACCCTATAATATAAAAAAGTAACGTTTTTCATGCATGTAGCCATAGGTGAAGCCCATACTGAGTGCTATGTCAATATCAATGCATTTTGTTGATATATTTACTGAGGTAATTTTTATTTAGTGCAGTGGCAACGGAAACAAGTGGAACTTTGCATACAAATAGGTCGGGCGTTGTGCTTGAAAAACATGACCAAACGGAGGCAATTTTATAAATCAATAACGAAATTCTCCACAGTTATTGCTACTTCAGCTATGCTTGTTGGATACCATCCCTCGCTAGTTTGCCTCTGTGCAATTTCTATGGCGCAATTTGTGGCACCTGAATAGATGATAAACACACGATATATTTGCTTTGTGAAATAATTTTGGTTTCAATTGTTGCTCTTGTCTCAAATTCTCTGATGCGGTTTACCAGTTGAGTGACACACATAATACAGCGGCTGTTTACATTCCAACAAAACCAAATCGTGATAAAGACATTAACAACTGCAACAACAAAGTCGCGAGTTCAAACACGTCGTTAAATATTTTATGTGCATAAAATTCACTAAATTCAGAAAACAGTTCAATAAAATTTTATACTATGGCATGCAGCTGCTTGTAATACATAAATGTTGACAAACCACTTAGGCAGCATGCTCAAAATAAAACTTGATTACTGCTGGGGGAGCAGTCACAGTTTTGTAGTCTCGTGAATATTCATACATGCAGGCAGGGGGGGTAGGGGTGGGTAGTCCCCTGAGGTCCGCCCCACCCCCCCCCCCCGAGGCCGATAAGCCAGGTGGTTACCCCTCTCCCGGCCCCACTCCCCCACAAAGCGGATTAAAACTGAACTCATAGGCGAAAAATATGGCTTCGACGACCAAAGGGTCCTCACGACCGCCCCCTCACCCCTGAGATGGCCGCGACCCCCCTGGGGGCCCTCTACCCCCTGACATGACCGACCGCCGGCATGTATGTTAATATTGCATATATCGTCGGCAACCGATGAGTTTTTTCACCTCTACGGCATATTTTACAAATATATTATTGTCAGTGGAGTTGGGTGAAAGGCCCTGTGCTGAAAATCAGCAGCCACTGCAGGGTAACCTAAAATTTTGAATGGCATTCAGGTTCTAGACCTTTTCTGAAAATGATTAATCGTAGAGCATTCGCATACCGTTTGTTCGATTATTTTTCAATTAATTTTAAGTGAAAAAGCTAACTTAATAATTCCACTTCTTGGCAGGAGTTCAAGACATTTCACAGTGACATAGCATCAGTGAAGCATAGTACCACCGGAATTCGCTTAGCTGGTGAACGTGTAATATATGTGCCACAGACTAGTAGTTGACAAATTATTAACTAACTTGACAGTTTGATTCACTGAAATAATCCATCCACTGTTTGTGTTTTGTCGGACGTTTACTGTTTCTTGTAGCTAAAACATTTGAGTGCGAAGTGTACAGATATTAGCTGGCACAGTACTTGGCTCAAAAATGGCAGTAAACAAGTTAAAAGTGGGAGAACTTTGGTTTTAGGTTCTAAAACTACCAACCATTACCCAGCCAATTAGAAAAGTGGAGCAATGTACAAATACTATTGAGTGCATGGTCCTCACTATGTCTAATCTATTCGAATTCTGACCTGATTCTGATGCAATTACCTTAAACTGTAGATACCGTCATGGCATTTACATCAAATACACAACCTTTTCAAGACAGTTTCTCAGAAATTTGCAGACACTGTAGGGCAGTTACACAACTTCTGGATACCGTCGCACCACTTATGTCAAATGTAGATACTGTCAAGACAATTGCACAAAAATTGCTCATGGTGCCATGCAGTAACACCAAATTGTTGATATTAACAAGGCAACCACTCAAAATTGTAGCTACTGCCACCGCAGTTACACTATTTGCAGCTTATGTCACTACATTAATTCCAAGTTGTAAACATCGTCGCTAACATGTCACTAGATTGCAGGTACTGGCACGACAGTTGCACAATTTTGAAGATAGTGCTCTGCCACCAATTGCAAATAGCGAGGAACTGTCAAGTAACCCTCAGCTATTTTGTGCAATTGTTGTGACACCTTCCAAAGAGTGTGTAGTCGACGCACGCAGCTTAATGTGAACGGTGCATAAAGTGCCTTCCTATTTCGCAACGGACAGCTACTCCCAACGAACACCGGGCTTATTTAAACTTGAATGGAAAGGAAAGGGCATGGTGGCATTAAATTCAAAAACTTATTTTGGTTGGAAAAACGATGAGGATGTTAAGGTATCGACAAAGGGACTATCAAAAGTTACGAACAAATTCGATAAGGACGTATTTATAGGGGTTCTGGACACGAAAAAGAAAGAAGGCGGAGTTAATCACGGATTTCGAATGAAGGGAAATGAATTGATGCAATATTACCAGAAGCGGGAAAGTTTGACTTATTTTTATCCGAAGCGTATTGTCATGGAAGATGGAATAAGTACAAAACCGATATTAATATAGTAATTGGATATAGATGTGGACAATTTAATGGTTTCATGAATGCAAATAGTTTGTAATATAATTTATGTGTGTATTGACTTATTAGGCACAGGTGAAAAATGTATGAATAATGACTATGAGAATAGAGTATTATAGCAGGGAATAAAAGTAGAAATAGTATAAGTGGTATTATATATGTATTGTATGTATTATGCATAGGTGCTTGATGTATATATGATAAGAGCAACGATGGTTTTGGATATAGTTTCAGGTCAAAAAGGTATAATTGGTTGTGGTAAAGGGAGGTTGATGATAGTAATGAGGTTTTGACAAGCTGTATATACTATTGTGTCTTGTAAAATAAAGTACTATATGTAGAAATGTGGTACTTATGGGCGAATAGGAACAGAACTAAAGCAAAATTGTGAGATACTAGACACGCGAACCTAGCTTCATCATAGCTTAAGACAATACTTGCCTTACAGCAATAACGAGTGTTTGGTATCCCGCAATTACTTATTGGTGAGTTATGTTTAATATATATACAGTTAAAAGAATTGAAATATCATGTTTACCTGGTCTGCAAATGAGCATACGCTAGGATGCCTGCACTAAATACCACACACGCAGTGTCAAGGTCAAATGCCGATCCTCGATCCTCAATCTTAAATCTGTGATCCTACAGCTCCCCCTATACTACTCAAATGACTCAGACTGAGTCACTGTTTGACTCACTACTTGATCATTGAGTCAACATTTGAATCAAACCATAGTGAATCACAATTAGTTTTGGAGTCAACCTCGATTTCGACATTGTATTTTTCAAAGAGCGTATTCTTTTCTAAGTAACAGTCAACTCTGCATTACAAGATCGAACTGTTCCAGCTATACAAGACAGCTCAATGATATAATGACCACTGAAATTCAGTATTTGAAAGTCCTTCCCAGGGTCGTTGCAAGCTCTTCAAAAATGGAGTGGTGAGGCAAAAAACCTGGACGTGGTCGGTCGTTTAGTCATTTTGTTATAACTCCACCAGTTAATATTTGTACGTTTGTCAGTAAAAAGTCGAAGGAACCGTCACCCCTGGTCCATCCTGAGGATCAAAATGTACATTTTCCGACCCAAATGCAAATGTACATTTACCGACCTAAATCAAAATGCACATTTTCCGATCCAAATCAAAATGTACATTTTCCGACCCAAATAAAACTGTACATTGTCCGACCCAAATCAAAATGTACATTTTCCAACCCAAATCAAAATGTACATTTTCCGATCCAAATCTAAATGTACATTTTGCGACCCAAATCAAAATGTACATTTTCCGACCCAAATCGAAATGTAAATTTTCCGACCCAAATCTAAATGTACATTTTCCGACCCAAATCGAAATGTACATTTTCCGACCCAAATCAAAATGTACATTTTCCGACCCAAATCTAAATGTACATTTCCCGACCCAAATCAAAATGTACATTTTGCGACCCAAATCTAAATGTACATTTTCCGACCCAAATCAAACTGTACATTTTCCGACCCAAACCCAAATCAAAATGTACATTCTCCAACTCAAATCAAAATGTACATCTTCCGACCCAAATCAGAATGTACATTTTCCGACCCAAATTAAAATGTACATTTTCCAACCCAAATCTAAATGTACATTTTCCGACCCAAATCTAAATGTATATTTCCCGACCGAAATCTAAATGTACATTTTCTGACCCAAATCAAAATGTACATTTTCCGACCCAACTCAAAATGTACTTTTTTCGACCCAAATCAAAATGCGACGGAACCGGGGACTAGGGAGGGCTCAGCCCCCCATTTTTAAAAGTGGGGGGCCAAGCCCCCCTGCCCACTATCGAACATCAACTAGCCATCACCTGTGCCTGCGAAAGGCTTGGTGCATTCAAATCCACGAACCTTCTAAAACATTATCAGAATGTTTCATTGTGAAAATTTTTTTGTTTTGATTATAGCCTGCTCACAAAATTTTTTCGCCTAGTTATTTTATTTACTACAATATATATACATATATATACTTGCAACATTTACTTGGCGTGTAACTGTTGTTTATACTGCTTTGCATAGTCAAGAACACGTGAATTATTTTGTTTTATTTTTTTCGCATACTATCATCAGTCGGATTGAAGAAAAAATAATGTGATTTTTAACCGATGTTATTCAAATGTATATTTTTTAAATGTCAGGTGTTCATTTAAATGTTTTTAAATGTCATTTACACGATTGTCGAACCTCTTCACATGAGGGCTCAATAATGAAAGTATGAGGTGTATGTATCGATCTGGATGTGATTTTTGTGTTGCTGCCCCCATTTAACCCTGGCGTTACTTACATTGCCAGAGGGGCCAAATCGTTAAGTATTTTATCAGTTTAAAAATCTCCACTGTGTACATAGTTGAACAATCCCCCATCCCCGTAGTTTCCAAGCTGATACATTAAAACGGACCGTCTATCCCAACGGCGCTCGCAAAGACGGCGCTCGCAAGGGGCATTATTGAAGCTAAGCATTGTGCCGTAGTACTACGATATAACACTTTTCCCGTGCTACTCTGTGGAACAATTTCCCCCATTAGCTATTCGGGGGATTCTTCAACTGATTCCAAATATTACATAACTAGGGAGACAAATATGATACCGCCTGTGTTACGGTTGGTCGTCATGTCCGGGGTCTTATGTGGGCGGCGAGGCGACAAACTTTGGGGAGGGGGATTGGTAACGTCCGCCTACGTGTCAAAAATTTTGGTTCCACCACTACCAGAGAAAGGCATTTATAATAGACATATAAGTCGTGCTTGTTGGAGTCATGGCGTTCTATTTCTAGAAGAACTAGCATTTAGTATTAGAAACTAACAGTTAGCAATAACAACCCAGTCTTAAGTGGTACTCCAAGCGGTTTGTCATTAGATGTTTACCAGCGTCGAACAAAAATACTTGTAACAGCCATAGCCCATTAAGGATCTATTAATAATATATTACATATTTTTGCCCGATAAATGTCGTCAAGCGAGGCTAATTTGCATCGTGTGTCTTTTATCCGATACGTCACGTTTAACATGTTTTGATAGAACATTTTGCTAACATTATTTTAAAGCTAACGTGGTGCTTCGGGGTGTCGCAATCTCTTTAAAAGTGGACAGAGACTCCAAAAAATGTAGAGGGCCAGTCGTTTACGTTCATTTTGGTATAACCCCACCAATTAATTTTTTCACGTTTGCCCGTAAAATGTGGTGTTGTGTGATTGGCGGCTCCCCTCTTGTGATGCCCAAGTGATGGTTTGACGTTTCTTATGTTATAAAACAAGCGTTTCTTGGTTTGACATATTTATGGTAATTGGATGCTTTGCTCTTAAGGTGCTTGGTGTAATAATAGTGTTGCTGTAGGATATTTTTAATGCCACGTTGACGATGCACGATATTGAATGGTTATGGATATAGATATATATAATACATTCCGACACAGGTGTTCAGTGGGGCTACCCCGGTAAGGCTTCGGGCACCTCCTCGAGGCCGTGGTTTACCCCAGAAGGTACCACTCCACCTCCGCTTGGTGCGGAAATTTTTGGGAAAATCAGGATGTAAATTAGCAAAAATTTAGGGATAATTGACAAAAATTTGTCTTCGGCGGGAGGCATTGTAAGAGAGGTCATCAATTTTTCAGCAATCTCCTCTGAAGCACCTTCCCTAAAATTCTCTGCCCGTCCAAACGCCTCTGCGCGGACCCCAGCCACTTCCCCTGAAAACTTGGAGCGTCATGACCCCTTATACTAGCTTATCGAAATCGAGATTTAACCACCTGCCGGCATGTATGTCTTAAAAATTCTGGTCTGCTGAGGTCTGCTAAAAAGGTGCGCCTGTCTGTAGCCTCCTCCCCACTTATAAAATCGTTCCGCCGCCCCTGAGTACACAAGAATTGCTATAGCCGCAAACAAACAGTCCCTTAGCGTTATATAAAATAATTATTTTGAGTCACTGTAAACTCTGAATAGCAACGAACATCTAATACCTGCATTGTAGATCAAGTCGTATATGTTATGGCCTTCAATTCCGGCTTATCTTCTTGCATATTGTAGAAATGTCTCGTTTTCTCCGCACTACCGGCCCTTTCACAGCAGGCCAATGTCTCTTGTCTTGGAAAATTTGGAAAAAATTGCAACAACGGTGGAAACTGGCGAAAATGAAAATTGGCAAAATTGTGGGGAAATTTTAGGAAAATTGGGGTAAATTATGAGCTTCAAAAATTCAACATTATACAGACACCATATAACCCGCTGACTAGACGGATCTTAGAAGTCTACGAATACAGTGCCCGATTAGAATTTTACAACCGCGTTTGAAAATGGCGAAAGCGGGATCATTTTTGTTCCTTACGCTTTCCACAAAGCCAAGGTCACCTACAACGTCCGATAATTTTTTTGAGACTGGGCAGTACTATCAAAACCTTTTTTGCTTTTGATATCAGACAAAACAATGCAAGGACTTAAAAATTAGCCGGAGAATCAATTTTCTGATTTTCAGCGCAAGCTCCGCAATGCATATCAAGAACTCGACTGGCATTTCAATAACGCTGCCAAGGGCTGCGGCTTAATCGAATTTTTTAAAAATTATTCGCTGCATGTGGTATTCCGAGTTGTTCTGAGGCTGAAAACTTAGAGCGCAACGAATATTATTCAGAGAAGAATATTTTCTACCGTTTTCACAAAAAACACCCCTGAAATAACACAGAACGGTACTACAGGAACGTTTCTTAGAAACCCCAATACATGTCCAAAACTCTTCGAACAAACATCAGATAGCTACACTGTTCTCTAGTGCAGTTGGCAAAAAGGCATCTCTTATCCTGTTCGGAACATCGGCTGTTGGCTTTTAGCAACGATATAGCAGCCTATTCAACAGGATGATGATGCGCCATGTGTAAGGTGATGCCTACTCGAATAAGATGTATCATTTACTTCGGAGCTGTCATATAAATATGATGTCTTATTGCAGCAGATACGAAAATATGAATTATATCAATTATACTTAATGAAAAACTTAGCTTGTTCGTTTAGCTAATCCTTTCATACCCTATGGGTCCAAGTAAACCCAGCACATATTGTGAAGTTTTGTTAGCTGGGTTTGTAGCATGGCTATTTCTTACAATTTAGGTGTTATTTCGTAGCTTTGTAAGGTTCTGAGCATTTCTTTTGAGCTTTTGCTAACTATCTCTAAGATATCTCAAAGGTTTGCATGCTCAGCTGTCAATAGTGCAACCCGTGTTTGATTCCAAGTGCTGGTTTCAATTATTCAAACATTGCACGTTACACAAATTAATCGCGCATGAAGAGTTGACCAAAGAGTTAATCAAAAGTTAGCCAATGGGCTAGGCTAACTCGTTCATGCCCAATGGCTCCGACCTCCAGCATAAAGTTGTGAAATGTTCTGTTACCTCAATTTGTCTTGTGGTACATTTGTAAGAGCGGTGTTATTCTCTCACTTTATTAGTGCGTGCAGCATCTTCAACGCTATACCTTAGAATTTAAACATTCTCTGATTCCCAGAAATAACGTACAACTGGAAGGTCTACAGTTTTACAGTCTTACTGGGTGAGACTCCGTATTTCACAGGCTTGCATTTGATGATTGCAGGTAATGAGGCTAATTAAGTTGACAAGTCACAGTTCTGTAGCAGTGCTTCAGGAAGTTGAGGTCGTCAAAGATGAGGCTGGCGTACGTTCCTTTTGAGCATTGCTGTCACTTCGTCAAAGGCCGAATTTGGGGTTTCGCCATTGAACCCGATCTTGCGCAAGATCGATGATGAGTCTAATTAAGTTGTCCAGCCAAGTCATCGCTTCTTAGCGTTCTTCAGGAAGTAGAGATCTTCAAAGATGAAGCTGTCGCACGTTTGTTTTGCACATTCCTGCTATTTCGTCAATGGCTGGGTTTGGGGTTTCGCCACATTGCATTGTAGACTCTATTATTCGTCATACTGGCAACGTGCCCAAGGTAACGTAGGCGGTGTCCTTGTATGCGTGTCTGTATCATGAGTTGGTCGTTGCTTAGACTCCGTGCCTTACAAGTCCTTTTTCGATGGCCATTTTATAGCATAGGCCTCAAACGTTTGTTTTAAAGTCTTTCAAAAATGTTACAAATTTAAATTTCGAAAATTTAAATTTAAAATATTTAAAATACGGTCGGTAAGTAGATTCTGCGCTGATTTAGATCCAGTCGCATCTATCAACTTTTTGTGGGTCACTGAATCAGTATGTGCTTGTGTCAACCTCCTTTACGTCAGTTCCTTGTTGTGGTGTAATGCATAGGTGTCGATAAGAGTAGGCGGGGTTACCCTTAAGGGCCGGACCCCCTTAATCCAAAGCTTTCTGTAAAGGCTCCACTCCCTTTCAATCTACTCGTGTTGAAGGCTGGCGAAAATTTTGAGAAAAAATCAACAATCATCGAAAAATTTTGGCAAAACTTGATGAAACTTTTAGCAAAAATTAGATAAAATTGGCCAGAAATGGGCAAAACGTGTTTAAAATTAATTCTTTGAAAATTTCAAAAATTTTCCCGTTATCCTCCCCCAGGACGGACAGACCCTCTACCTCCATCCAAGCCCCGACGAACCTTTGAGCTGTTGAAAGATTGCTACAAGATAATATGCCGTCGCGATGGAACAGTATGCATTTGCACTACCTTTTGCAGCAGTGTTGTCGCTCTTAATTGTACAATTTTCTAAACGTAGACCATGCAGGTGACAAAAGAACACTGTTTTGTAGGTACTGACATTCGTTTTCGATCTGCTCATGAAATTGACCCAAGCAGAGAGGCTTCTGTGTTTAAAAGTCCGACTTAATTGTGGCCAATATATACTTCGGTATACACGTTCTAAACTTTTTGAAGCTGAGCCAGCTATCATGTACGCGCAGGTTTTGTTTCGGTGTGCTTATCCATTACCTGTAGATGCGTCTGTCCGAGAAAACTTTTCGATCAGTACGCTGCGGTATTGCAAGCATTTATCAGTTCGCAATCAGATCAGATTGTAAGTAAGTTGATCAGTTCGATCAGTATGCGATATTGCAAGCAAAAACTGTCATGGGTGTAAACCCATAACAGCTATTCCCGTTATTCGTAGTAGAGTCTATATTCAAGATAGGTTTACGCGCCTTGTGCCTGACGCAAGGAGGTTACGTTTGTTCTTTTCGAAGCTATCTCAGAAATGTTTAAAACTAGTTAAACCACATGTAAACAGAACACGTTTTCGGAAGTTTGGTCCGGATTTTTGAAATGTTAACGTTACGAGATTAATGTTCAGCTATCGAAAGTATGTGTTGCAACTGTCTTTCAGTTTGACCTGTCTATAATGCGGCGTTCACGTTATAATGTCCCCGTTGTTTGGAACTTTTGACCTCTGTCGTCGCGACCCTACCGTATAGACAGTCGGGGTGACACCCATACTGTAAATCAGGCGCCGAGGTTGTACAACACACCCCTAGCTAATACCTTTTTCTTGATAGTGTCGTACACACCCTTAGCTACCAATTTGGCGCGAATTAACTATAACGGACACCGTCTGTAGTTAATGAGGTTTATTAGTCAACTGTCCTGTGTAGTTTTTCTAAATTCTCGATATTTATATCTAGCCCATATGAACATTGTTCAGATGAGCAGTGTCAATGAAACTGCCAGAAGACACGGTGTGTCTCACTGTCGAGAAGTGGTAGTACGCGTAGCTAGCTACCTTCGAAAAAATTTATTAAAAACATGGGGGTGTCTAAGACACCATGTCGTCAACAATGTGCCTGGCACTGTCTGGTGTACATAAGTTCCAAACGTTGGGGACATTATAACGTGAACGCCCCATAAGCATTGACTAATTTTCATGAACATTTATCGCCTGCTCGCTACATCATTGATTATGTATCAGTAAATTTAAGCTGCGCCCCCTCTCATCCTCTTTTGACATTATTTACAAAACGCTGTTAAGGAACAAAACAGTCATTGCAATAACCAATTCCAAATTCAAAAATTTCCGTTAGCGAACGCAGAGCCACTGATTGAAAAATGAGGTGATTTCAGTTCGCTAACACAATGTACCTGTTTGTTGCTTGGCCATGAATTGGTTTCATAACGTATAGAGTGACAACTCGCATTTCACATTTTTCGTTACAAAACGTTTCGTTTTGTTAATGATGATTCGTGTAGTTCCTAAACATGACATGTGATGTATAGCTATTAAAACACTAAACAACGGAATTTTCGTTCGATATCAAAATAGAAATTTTGCAGTTCAAATGTCAAAAACTCCCAAATTGGTTACTTAATCTTTTTGAAGTAATCATTGATAAGTTAATATTATGTTTTCTAAGGTTTTGGATGTGTTGCCCCAAAACAGCAATTTTATATCCTCTTATATGTTTACGGAAGACTTGTAAGCCTAACAAGTGATCGTCATCGCTAATGACAGAACGTAGTGGTACGGGGCACACCTTGAGTATACTTATGCGTTACTAGACCCCTAAGACACCTAAAAACCGCGCTGTGTTTAATACTTTATGTTCTAACTTTAGGATATGAACTAACGTATCAGGGCATTAGCTTCGATCTTAGGATATTGCATTGGGAAAAATTGTAACCATAAACCTGCAGAGCAAATCGATACAGTCATACAGTAATTACTCTTCTGATTAAGAAGAAGAATTCAACAGATAATTGATCGAATCCACATCTAAAAGATTAATGAAATCGCAATTGCTTCCGTCAAATGCAAATTACAAAACGAACAATGCTCAGAGCTATAGCAGAACAAAAAGGTGTACGTGAGTATAAAGAAATTGCTGGTCAATGGAGTGGGCGTAGTTTTGACTAATGCGGCGCTTACGTTATAAACGATCCCCATGTGAAAGTTTTGTCACCCAATAGTCTACACCATACCATCCAGTGGTATACAATACATGCCTGTACGATATAATAAACAGATGGTGTATGAGACACCATCAGCTTAAGTATAGTATTATGATCTGACTATTATTTTTTACAAGGACACCATACCGATATACACATCATATAAAGCGCGTAAATAACAGCATGGTGTGTCTAACATCGTATATTTTTTAAAAATTCTATGTTGTAGTCTAAACTACCATTAGCGACAGTACAATACCTATGTGTACTATCCTAAAATAGTGCCGTAACCACTGTGGTGTCCAAGACACCATATAATCTATGGTGGCAGAGCCACCCAGATGGGAGAAAATTTTCACATGGTGGGTCCTGTATAACGTAAACGCCGCATAAGTCGGGTTTCCAAGCTATCAATACAAATTTGCGTGAATCTTATTGCACCGAGCGCCCGGCACATTATGCAATTATACTGGTGCTGAGCTCATAGAAAACATCGAATCTCGAAAATCTCATTTATATAAACAAACTCGGTGGTTAGAACTCTGCTTTTAAAAATACACCAAGAAGATGGCGTACGGTTTTCGTTCAGAACATTGAATCGCAGATTTATATAAACAACCGCGTTGGTTAAAACTCTACTTTTAAAAATGCACCAAGAAGATAGCGTACGGTTTTTGTTCAGAACATCGAATCGCACATTTATATAAACAACCGCGTTGGTTAAAACTCTACTTTTAAAAATGCACCAAGAAGATAGCTACGGTTCTCATTCAAAACATCGAATCGCACATATATATAAACAACCGCGCTGGTTAAAACTCTACTTTTAAAAATGCAACAAGAAGATAGCGTACGGTTCTCATTAGGGAACATCGAATCGCACATTTATATAAACAACCGCGTTGGTTAAAACTCTACTTTTAAAAATGCACCAAGAAGATAGCTACGGTTCTCATTCAGAACATCGAATCGCACATTTATATAAACAACCGCGCTGGTTAAAACTCTACTTTTAAAAATGCACCAAGAAGATAGCGTACGGTTCTCATTCAGAACATCGAATCGCACATATATGTAAGCGAACTCAGTGGTTATAACTCTAGTTTTAAAATGCACTCACTTCAAGATTAGTAACCGAAAATTTCATTAAACACCTTGTACTAGAATCATATTTCTGTTCAAGCCTAATTTCGATATTCATTTGGCAACACGTTAATATTAAGCCTATTGAGAGCCTTTGTTATGACCCACTTACTTGCCGATTTTTTCGAATGCTACGCGGTCATTCTTGGAACTAACTTAATTACGTACAGTATCGGTTTGCGGTGGTAAGGGAAGATTCTGGCACATGCTACCTGCAAACATATCCTATATCGCAGGTTGGGAAAGAATAAGAGCAGATGTCGAGGATCTCTGCGTGCCGCACGTCTGGAGGACGCTAGTTGGAAACGCACCGTTTGAAATTAATTCAAAACGGGCGGACAGGGTTACCTAAGTGTCGCACTGTTATAGAAAATTGCCGCCCAGTGCTTTATTTCGGAAACGAAACTTGTAAAAAACTAAAACAATACTGAACTGATGGAGTAGCAAAACTTCGTTAAATAGGTGATCCTTTATTACTCTTTTACGATAAAAGTTGAGTGCAGCCTGAGTTAGTCTTGTCCGGCTATCAAAGTGAATTGAATGGACATTGCTATAGCACGAACTAGCTATACGTGTTTTCCTTGTAGCCATATATAGCTCTCTGGATAATCTGTCTAGTCTAGGCTGACTATATAGGACAGGCTATAGTGTCCTGGCGCACTGATTTATGCGTCTAATATTTTTATTTATACTATAACGATAGAAATTTAAATTTTAACATTTGCCGACGCGGGAAATTCAACTTTTGGCAGCGCTACATTGTATAAAGATTTAAATTTTTGACAAATACAATTCTTGGTAGGCGTCAAGATAAGAAATTCAAATTTTGGCGCATGTTTTAATTATAGTCGCGGGAGACCGTATAGGACAAAATGAATAGTCAGCGCAGACTAGTCATGCAAAACCTCACAGTCACGTAAGACTCCTCTAGTTGTCCGGGAAACGGCCTCATGAGACTGTTGGACAATTTATGCGGTGTTTAAGTTAAGTTGTGTCCAAAACGACTCTAAGTTGTCCAAGAGTCTCTCGAGGCGCACACCGTTTCCGCATATAGCTTTTCTAGACACTTCGGACAACTAGAGGAGTCTTACATGACTGGAAGGTTTTGGGTAGGCAGTCTGCGCTCACTCTGAATTTTGTCCGATGGAATCTTCCGTGACCATAGCTAAAATGTGCGCCCAAATTTGAATTTCATACTTTAGAGTCTGTCAAGAATTGTACTTGGCCACAATTTGAAACTTTCCACGATGTAGCACTGCTAAACTTTGAATTTCCCGCCTCGGCAACTGTTAAAATTTGAATTTCTACTGTTACAGAGTGGAAAACTCGAATAGCTAGGTCGTGCTTTAGCAATGTCCATTGAATCTACCTTGATAGCCGGACAAAACTAGGCCAGGTTGCGCTCAACTATATCGCAAACGAGTCATTAGGGTCGTTTTGTGCACAACTTATCTTAAACGCCCCAAGCCCTATCGTAATTATCACAGACTAAAGAGGGAAGCAGCCGAAACGAATTTTATACTGAATATTCCTTCTTTTGTCATCATTTACGGCGTTCATGTTAAATGACCCCAATGTTTGGACAGTATGTTCCCCACACCCTCGACAACAGGCGTCGTTGATAACCTCATGTTTTTTATAAAACATTTCAAGACTAGTAGCTATTTAGTAGTGTTGTCATTTATTGATGGTGTCAAAAACACCGTGCATTCTTAAAAGCTTTATTGATGCGGCACACCATCTTATCAATGCGCATATTTTCTAAATACAAATATCTTAATTAAAAAAATAAAAATACAACTATACATTGCACCGCAGTAAAGCTACAAACAGGTCTTTACTGTTAAATCGCAAAAAAAAAAAACGATATTCAATGATGCGTCTTATACCGTAAGCAAAATGTATTTGTCAATAACAGTATGTCGTATATATACCATCAGAAATTTATTCACGGCATGGGTGTGACTCTGACAGTCCATGCCGTATGGTCGCGATGACACAAATGCATTATCATACATGCTCATAGGGAAGAGAGGGCTCGAACACGCCTCGGTGCGCCGGCAATCGCTCCCCCTGGAAGGTAGACTGATCCCTATCGTTCAGTTTCCGCACTCCCAACTCAAACCGCCTTTCTTCCTTATAAGCCCCTTTGGGCTGAAAAGATGCATCGAAATTTTTTTAAATCGGCAAAAATTGCGGGAAAATTGGCAAAAACTGAGAAAAATTATGAATCCCAAAAAATTTCGGAAATTTATAGTTTCAAGATTTTTGCCACTCATTTCTCATAATTTTCTACTTTTCTTCATTTTCCAATTTTCCATCGTTTTTCCAATTTCGAGCTATTTTTGCTTATTTTTCTCCGATTTTGGCCTATTTGCTCAAAATTTTTTAGCACGCATGGCTAGAGACTTGTGCGGACAGAGGGAGATAAAACTACTATTCAGGGGTCGTTGTAGCCCTAAGGTTGGTCCGAACTTCACGGGGATAATCCTTTACTCTCCAGCCCTATGAGAATGTACACTGTTTTAAAAACTGTTCCGTTTCTAGGCGTTTAAGTTATACGTGCTCACATGGGAAAGAGTGATAACCACTTTGTGGCTCGGATTTCCGTTAAGTGATTCGCTGATTTTACTTGCGAGGTAGCCTGACTCCATACTCTTCTGGGCCGAAGGCTCGTAGCAAGTTCTGAGAAAAATAGGCTAAACTTTGACAAAAATAGACAAAACGGTGGAAACTTCTTAAAAAATTAGTGGAAAATTGTCAGAAATTTGCAGCAAATAGCATGAAGCTGGAAGGGAAAATTGGCAAAATGTTCGAAAAACTCTGAGTCCTATAAATCGCAATGTCATCTCACCCTTAGAGACCTCTCATTCCCTGCCAAAAGGTTGATGTTGGTAGGCCGAAGGCCACCTCTTCTTGGAACATTCGCTATCCCCTTGGGATGTCGTACTTAGGGCATGTATGCCTTTTAGAGTGCGGCTCCTCTTATTCCACCAAGGTTAATATATTAACATGGACATGCCATAGCGATTTCCGTATAACAACTGCTCACTTGTATTCAAAGTAAACTTTGCTGATGCGATATACCTATGTCATTGCTGTTTTGCGCAAATTTTCTCGATTTTATCGAGTTTGCTATAAAAATTTAGGCAATTCTCCCGAATGCCCGATTTTCCACGGGGGTAATAATGTCCTTGAAGGAGAGATCAGCTTTCAAGTTCCAAGTGCGGCAGCCGGCGGTCGGGTCCTAGCAGTTGAGAAACATACCAGGGGTCGACGCCTGGCGTAAAGTGTGATACGATGCATCAAGTAGGAGGGCGAAGTAAACCCCATAGCCCTACGAACACGTATGTGTATGAATTTACCAATTCAAGACACTGATTTGTTAACGATGTCGCATTTTTTACTAGATTCACAGTTTGTCATCAAAGTGGGTACACGGCCATGGACATAAAAATAGGAAGCTATAACCACAGTTTTAGTGTAGACAAATTAAATTATTTACTCACGTTGCGAATAAACATGACATGAAATTAGATTGTCGTCCAGCAACAGTTTTCGCTGCTGCCGCATATGGTTACATTTGTCACCTTCACTAGAACGCAGGCATCTGCAACCTGTTTTGAGCATGGAGGGCAAGCTATGATAAAGACTCACATGGGGTGGCAAGCTAAGATAAAACACATCTGGGGTGGCGAAGCTATTAGATAAAGATATTAGATTAGATATCTGTCCAGGATAAAGTGAGAGAGACATATTTGAGATATAGGTGTCCATACAGGGTAAGGGGGCTACCCTTAAGGGACGGACCCTCTTCTCAAACAATGCGTACAACTCCACCGCCCCCCGCGCTCCGAAGACGCAAAGATACTTTCGGGTAATTGGTAAAATCTGGGGCTGGTGGGGATAGAATGGAGAACGGGACTCTTAGCTTTATTTATGAGGGAGAAAAAATGGGTACCTGCTAAATCGATAAGAGCAGAGTACGGCTGTTCTTATATGACTTACATTAATAGAGCGAATGTACACTAAGGGCGTATTTTGCGCGACCGTCTCTGCTCTACCGGTTCACTGGAGCCGGATTGAGAGTTGATTAATAGATTCGTTACTTCATAAATATGTATACACATTTTATAAATACAATGATTGTGAAGAACAACAGCAATGTTCTTTACAAATTTCCTAACTTTTGGGCTGCTATAAATATCAGCTTTCAGCCGCAATTCTGGATGCAGGAATCACTTCTAACTTCAATAAATGTCACCGTTTTTCAATAGTCCAATATCAGTCATATGTACCAAGATTAGAGAAGCTGCCGTAGTTTTATGAAGGAGTCGTAGCAAAGCTACGTCTGAAGGAATTTGTTAGAAATACAAAAATAACGTCAAAAGCATATTATCGAATGAATAATTAGGAATTGCCATAGTTATTTTTAATTGCGTAGCTAATTGTTAAGGCTTTTACTATCTTAAAATTCAAAATCGGGGGTTCCCCAGTCTATCCAAGGGGCTTCGGCTACAAAGCGTTCCAAAAACCCATTTAGACCAAATTACCTGTGTTTCGTAAATTACATCCTCCACTTTTTATTGGTTTCTTCCTTATTTTCCAACGAAAATCTCGCAATTTGCATAAATTCAGTTTAATTTAAACTATTAGCTAGCTCTATGTTTGGTTTGGTTTTGGTTTTCAATTTTAGTAGTGTTGTGGTATGTGCAGAGCAGAGCGATGATTGCTAATGAATTCCAAAATTTTCATGCATGCAGTGTGTTGGGGCTGGCTCAATTTCTCCTTCTAAAATCCTTATGTTGTTAAAATTTATAGGCCGGCGTCGGCGCTCGTCCTTGGGGGCCGTGATAGTCCTCGGTGGGGCAGAGCCAACATAAAATATACTGTATATAGTATACCGTTAGGGTTTCCACCTGAGTTAATATATTTGTAGTAGTTTTATGTTTAGTATTGATATGTATGTAGGTAACTGTATTTTTTCATCTCTCTTTTTGGGTCTTATGGGTACCCCCTTGCTATTTTCATTCTTTTTCATAAAACTACACTTCTATCTTCCACTATCTTATTCTCTATCTTACCCCCATATTCCACATACCACCCTCCTACTCTTCTCCATTCTTCAAAATTTTTACTTTTTATATTTTCATATTTCTACCTTTTCTGTTTTTACTATTCTTCTACCCCTCATCTCGCACTCTTCATTACCTTCATTTTTACTCACCAATCTTTAATATCTTCTTACTTACCTTCCTTTCTTTTTATATTCCAACACTTATTCACCTCCTCCCTCTACTTTCTCCAAAATTTTACTTTTCATTATACCCCTAACTTACTACAAAATTTTTCCCAAATTTCAATTTTTCTTAAAATAAACTCTAAACTTTCTTTCTACCCTTACTCTTTTTATTTCTATCCCCTCAAAATCTCCATTCTCTTCCACCTTCTTTCTACCTTTCCTCACCCTCCCATCACCTCATCCCTTCATCCATCAAAATAAAATATAATTACGATAAGTAATGTGTGTGATTTTTTCTTTCTTTTCTAAATAGATTTTTATTAGATGTTTGGTAGCTAGCCGGTTAGCCTGTATCAACATGGGGTTTTTTTATTAGGATTACGTGTAATTATTATGATGGTAGTTAGTCGGCGTATCGGATTTTGTGTGGCCCTTGAATGCTGCTTTTTTTGGTTTATACAATAGTCCGACTTGATTTTTCTTCTCCGCCGACTTGTACAGTGTTTATTTAGCTAAGTAGACTAGTAATTGCTTTTTGGCTTTGCTCACGGTTATGGCATGTCGTCCTATGCGCAACTTGGTCGGTTTCGGGCCGTCACTGACTGCTAAACGGTCATATCAGGCATGTTCGTTAGCATCGCGCCCAAGTAATCACGTCGCTTCGTACTACAACGTTGATTAGCATGCTCGGCTGTCCCTATCGTTAACTGCGTGCCAATTTATCCATCAACTGGGTCATACGTTGCTCTAATTTTGCATAATTCTTGTGCAACACTTGTTATCGTTTAGAAGTAATGGTGTCGGCAAAATGAACTTTGACTAGGATCCTGAGCCTTTCACATCTCAGTGTATACAGCTGATAATTATTTTACTAACCAAAGATGAGTGCAAAAACCTTCCGCTATTCGTCACCTTTCCAAAGCCCCAGCGGCTCGGCTGATTCATCAATCTATTATCAGATATTGGGAAAAGCTTTCACCTAGCCACTCTTGTTTGGTGTCGGGGTTTCGATTGCCTTTCGAGCATAAAGTGTGTTTATGCTAGGTCAGTAACAGCGTTTTCAAAAATTAGGTACTAAACATGGACAACCCAACGTTGGACATGAACAGTTTCGCAACGTAATAGGGCAACTACTTATGCTCGTTATTTGTTATCTGCTGTTGCGGTGTGAGTAAAATATAGAACCTACGACTCATATATGCCTCATCGGGCGAATATAGAGTACTTGTTTGCTGTTAGCTTCGTTTACTTAAGACGTAATCGCGTTAAGCTATTGACAAAATAACCGTCTACCGCTCAGCGGAGGCCTTAGTCGTGCGCTAGCTGATATCTAACTGTACGTTAGTCTGTTATAGCAGCTAGTATTCGGAGCCCGCGTACTCAGCACACGGCCCAATTAACATTCAATTCAATCCAGACACGAAAGCGTGAACGAAACGCTCCGACACAGTGTGTCACTATTAGCAAGCTACAAGTTTTGTGTCTTATGTCCGGCGACGAGTCTACATGTATATTATTTATTATATTGTTGTGTATTAGTTTTTAATCGAATTGGGTTGCTTGGACCACCATGCTAGCGTTACTGTGTTATTATCGCCGAAATTGTCTGAACGCGTTAGAAATAGGATTTTTAATTTGAATTATATGTTTTGGCTTACGGTTTCAAATTCCGTTATTGTTGCGCGGGGTTCCACGAATATTAAGAGCACATCACGCAAGTATAATAATACTATAGCCACTTTTGATGTAGTAATATTACTTTCCCAAATAAAATATAATCGTCCGGGCCTAAAGATCTAAGCCGAAAGGTGGACTATAGTGCCAGATAACGTAATAGTATATACCTACAGTAGAATAATAGTAGAGTAATAGTAGATAAACTCAATATCGGCCCGAGTCAGCCACAGGTTGCGCGTTCTGCCTGCCTCTCGCAATTACAACCTGTTGCGTATTCTTTCCGGGTGCCAGATGACCTGAGCAGACAAAGTCGCAACTAGGGTGTGTACTACCTAGTTCATAAAATAACAGGTGCATTCCTACCGGGTATACGTTACATTAGACACGGGGTTAATATTTAGGGTAAATCATAGGCCTTAGGCTCAGGTGCTTAAATAGAATTGCGGCGTGCTTTCTACCGGGACCTCTGCATTAGTCTCAAAAGGGAACTAGTAGAATAATATAAGGGGTACCAAGGAAAAAGATCACAAGCAGTATCACCTGATTACAAATCGAGTCACCGAGAAAGCCAGGACTTAAAAATAGAAGTGGCCAAATAGAGCGCAATCGTAAAAAACAGGCGTGTAATCCGGTGCCTTGTGCAATTTTACAAATTTTACAAATCATCTTACAAAAATAATCATTTCTATCTACGTCTTTAGTTTTGAAGTGCTTAGACTATTAGTGAGTAGATTTTGTCGCGCCGCAGCGCCAAACAGAGTCCTGCCTCGCTAGAAGTAGTTGCAGACAAAAAGAACGCGTGGCCCACTGGCATTTTACCGGCCACACCTCGTCCTATCAGTCCTCGATCACGAATCCCTTCCTCTTTTTAAATACCGATAGCCGTTATGAAAATCACCCTCCATTCTCCACCCCTATTAAAGCTAAGGTCAGAATTTTCGAAAATCAAAATTTAACCCCAAGTGCTAAATACGGCAGAAGCCAAAATAAAATTAAATTTATTTATATTGTAGTAGGAATTAGTAAATATCATAATTAGGGACGTTTTATGCAGGCCCTGTGTAAAATCTAAATTAATTTCCACTTTAGAGAACCCACCTAGCGCAACGGCGAACAAAGAATTGGCGATAAAAAGAAAGAACACCGAGAATGAAAAAGTACCATCAAACGCAAAGATACAAGAAACGGCAACAAAGTCGAATACAGTAAACGAACTCGAAGATGCAATTCGAGAATTTGATCCGTGCACACCCCAACCGAAAGAACAAGACGAAAACAGAAGAAGTTTGCAAAAAACGTACACAGAAGCGTTTCAAGAAGAAGCAAGCACAAACGAGCTGTTCGCAACGATAGAAGATTCGGACAAAGAAAACCGAATTCGTCCTATCAGTCCTCGATCACGAATCCCTTCCTCTTTTTAAATACCGATAGCCGTTATGAAAATCACCCTCCATTCTCCACCCCTATTAAAGCTAAGGTCAGAATTTTCGAAAATCAAAATTTAACCCCAAGTGCTAAATACGGCAGAAGCCAAAATAAAATTAAATTTATTTATATTGTAGTAGGAATTAGTAAATATCATAATTAGGGACGTTTTATGCAGGCCCTGTGTAAAATCTAAATTAATTTCCACTTTAGAGAACCCACCTAGCGCAACGGCGAACAAAGAATTGGCGATAAAAAGAAAGAACACCGAGAATGAAAAAGTACCATCAAACGCAAAGATACAAGAAACGGCAACAAAGTCGAATACAGTAAACGAACTCGAAGATGCAATTCGAGAATTTGATCCGTGCACACCCCAACCGAAAGAACAAGACGAAAACAGAAGAAGTTTGCAAAAAACGTACACAGAAGCGTTTCAAGAAGAAGCAAGCACAAACGAGCTGTTCGCAACGATAGAAGATTCGGACAAAGAAAACCAAGAAGTGATACAAAGAACGTGTCAACAATAAGACAATCAACTACAATTTATAAAGACATATGCAGAATTAATTGAAGAAATAGAGCAATTGTGCCAAAATTGAGATCACAGCGAAACAGGAATCCCACCCACGCAACCGAAAAGAAATACATAATAAAAAAGAAGAAGAAACTCCAAATCAGTCCACAATTGAAAGAACAGATTAAGAATGAAATCAAGAAATCGACAAAGTCTAACAAAACCAGTTTTGAATATCGAGTCAATGTCAACAAAGTCAACGATCAAGAATCGTAATTTAAGGCAAAGAATACTACGGTCCCTCCAGTCTGGATCAAGTATACACAGCGCCGACTAAAGATAAAGAATCGGAGAAAGCGCAAGTCAAGTGGCAATAACAACAATCGGTGTTCAAGAAATAAACGGTATCGAGCGAAGTACAGTTGAAATTCAACAAGTACAAAAGCAACAACAGCTACCGAGTACGAGTAACAACGGCGAAGAACAACAAACATAAATCGGTGCAAGTGCGAAAAGAACAACACACGAATCAAAGAATCAACGCGGGGGTACAAGTTTCAAGCGCCACAACGAATTGCGGCGCATTTCCAACGGTTAGCACATGGAATCAATCACAAAGTATGCAAACGGAGCTTACGGATATTACGGGGCAACACCATTGGTCCCCAGTACAATCAAAAACCACATGCTGGGAGCAATTCGATGATCAATCCTGGAATATCGTTAGCAACAGCAACACCGTACTTATACCTAATCCACCAACCACAAAAACCGACAGCGACAACGAATCAGGTCAACAATAAAAGACAACAAAACAGCAATCTCATGGCAATGAACCAACAACTAATAGAAGCCTTGATCAAGGTGGCTACTAAAAAACGCCGCAAGCAACGAATACAATTCAACAAGCAATCAGTCAAGCGATAATGGTCAAGCTGTAGAACAATCTGCGAAACCTGCAAGCATATAAAGGTAAGACCAGTTTCGAGAAATTTCGTGAAGAACTCGAGAAAGCGCTGGCTCAAGATGGGGTCGACGACGAACAAGAAAAACTCCGAGTCTTGAAAGCAAAGAAGCGCAGGAAACCAGAAGAATATTTAGAAGTGCTAGCACTCGAAGACGCTAACAATTAAGTAACTATGGTGAATTAGTCAAGAAATTCAATGAAAGATTGGATCTGCCAAAGAGGTTGACAAATCACATGAGCAAATTACAAAGCCTACGCCAAACGGAACGGTCAAAGACTTCGTGGACGGTTTACGAGTGTGCGCAGCACGACATCTAACTGCGAAAGGCATACCCGAATCAATCGTCGAAGAAGTCGTCAAGTCTGCGTTGATCACAGGATTAAAGAACGAAATTCGAAATCGATTGTGCGCGAAGAAAGAATAGTCTTTCACGATATTGAAAAATAAAGTCGAAGCAGTCGAAAACTTGGATAAACAAAAATGAACCAAGGATTGCGAAGTACGGGCTAGCAACGACCAAGGCACAGGGAAATCCAATCGAATGGACCGAGTCAATTGAACACAAATCATACAAGATCAAACATATGCAATAAGTGATACGACCAAGATTGCAAAGACCGCAAGTATAATGGCGTCCACAACTGTGGAACAATCCACGAACGCAAATTCGCCAACCACAACAACAACAAGTTATACAACCGTGGACGATTCCGATACCGGTGATACCAACACAAAGCGGCATGACCTACCAGCAATCGGTGCAACTATGTTATGGAGCGATGGGAATGCAACAAGCAATGCCACAAACAATGTACCCGGTGTAGGTACCGCAGCAAACAACGCAACACTAAATGCATTGGCAATAACAGCAAAGAATGCAGATACTTGTGGCAAACAACAACAGCAAACGCTGATGAATCAAAAACCATCAAGGTGCAATAATTGCGCGAAATTGGGCCACAGAACAGAGCAATGCTTTCCAAGAAATACAGGACAAGCGCAAAAGGAACGCGAACGGAGAACCAACAACAAAATCAAAGTAGATATAGAGTAGCATCAAATCGATCGAATCCACAAAATGAAAGAATATACAATCAGCCGACAAGATCAGGCTGAGTAGAACAAAGAAAGAATGTTCAAAAAGAACTAAGGGAAAATTAAAGATATATCAGCAAAGAAGACAGAAAACAATTCGTAGCAGTGAACCAAGTAGATGGAACAGAAGAACACGAAACGTGAAGTGATCTGACAGTGCTGTCAAGATATAGCGATACATACCCAGAAGGGGACAAGACATTTTGTGGCCTTGTTGATATCGGATCACAAATATCAATCATCAGTGAAGAACATTACGAAAAGTACTTCAGCCACTTGCCACTGAAAGAAATGGCGCTATGTCCGGTGGTGCTCAACCGACATCTAACGGAAAGAGCGACGGGTTACTTTTTCGTACGAGTCCCTTTGGAAAAGATGGTACGGAAGATACGATTCATCGTGATCCGAAACTTGTCAACGATCGCAATACATGGAAACGATTTCCTAGCAGCCTTCGAACTAGTAATCTATTACCGACAGTTAAGAGTCGTTATCAACGGGAGATTGTTACCTCACGGTTGGCGACTAAACGAAATGGCATCAATTTGACAGGAAGAAGAGAGGCACATCGAAGTATGCAAATGTTCCTGCAATCATGTAATCACGCCATGGTTAGTGAAGTTCATTAAACTTAAGACGTCATATGGAATAGAAGAAGGTGACACGGTAATAGTAAAGCCCACATCGAAGACCAGCAACGGCTTAGCTATCCCAAACGGTATCGTTATAGTAAAGGATGGCAACGTCACAATACCGGTGTGCAGCTTAAATACGGTGGAAATAGAAATAATTGAAGCCCAACCGTTAGTACGAAAGGTGGAAGAGAAGATCGTAGGCACGGTAGTCGACGAAGAAAGACCACAAAGAGCAATCGATCGGTTGAACGAAGGCAAATAAAGAATCGGACGCGAAAGAAAGAAAAAGAAGACTCAAATTAAGTCAAATTTGGAAAAAACAGAAGCCAATAATCAAGTATATAAAGGGCCGGCGATATTCAAACAAGGAATTCATAAATGGTGTCAATTGTTAATATAGAAATAAGAGAAAGGAAGAAAGAACACCGACAGTTCGTTATCATGCAAATCCAAGAACAGATAGTATGCCAAACCGAGCACATGAACGGTATAGAACTCTCGGCCGAAATCGCCCTGGAGAAATCAGTCACCGACGAAGAAAGAAAAGCACACTTGGCATCCGTGCTCCACAACTACCAAGACGTCTTTTCAAAATCGGATTTCAACATCGGTATTAATACGCAAGTGGAATATTACATCTAAACCACAGTCGAAAAGCCAGTACAACATCTGCTGCGGCGTCTACCATACGTGGGCCGAAATGAAGCGAGCAAACGTGTTCATGAAATGCTGGATCAAGGAGCAATAAAAAGATTGTACAGTCTGTGGGCCTCACAAATTGTCATGACCAATAAGGAAGATGGCTCGAAAAGATTTTGCGCCGACTACAAAATGCTAAATTCAATTACAAAGCGCGACAGTTTCCCGTTGCCAACAATTCGAAGAGATGTATGCTTTACGTGGCGCGAACATTTCTCAACACTAGACCTCAAGTCAAGTTATTGGCAAGTGCCGATGAACGAACTTAACAAAGAAAAGACAGCGTTCATCTGTCACGATAGACTGTTCGAGTTTAACGTCATGCCTTTTCGATTGACGAACGCATCTGCAGCATTTCAAAGAGTGATGCAGTTACTCCTGGTAGGTGTCCTGATGGAACCGTGCCTAGATTACCTCGACGACATCATAATCTTCTCAACGTCATACTGGGACCATTTATACATAAACCATACACTACAGCGTCTCAGAGGAGCAAACTTTGAAGGGGGTTTAAAGTGCTAATTTATGAAAGAATAAATTCCGTTTTTGGGATACATGGTGTCGAATCAAGGCATAGCAACGGATCCGGAAAAGATCGAGAAAACATAAAACTTCTCAAAACCAAAGATGGTGACTCGACTCAAAAGCTTCTAGGGCTTAACCGGCTACTATAGACAATTTGTACCCGATTATGGAGCGATGGCAGCATCTTTATACGGTATCACCAACAAACGATCAAGCACGATGAAGTTTAGTCAGTTGTTTACAAAAGAAACTCAACAGGCGTTCGATACCTTGAAAACTAAAATGACAACACCCCCAGTTCTCGATACCCGGATGCATACAGGCCGATTATCCTGTGTACCGACGCGAGCAAACAAGCTATTGAATATATCTAGCGAGAAGACGAAACGGTGGAAATAGCGTGTCGTCCATTACGGAAGCAACGAGTACTGCTATGAAGAAACATAGTGTTCAATTACAGAACAAGAATGCCTGGCAGTAATTCGGGCGGTACAACATTTTTGTTCGTACTTATTGGGAAATCATACAACGATCATCATGGATCACGCGCCATTGGTCCAAATCCTGAATAAAAACGACCGTTGGAATAAATGACTGTACGACTGGCCCGAATGGCTAACGAGATTGATGAATACGAAAATATATACAATCGTATTCAAACCGGGACGAAACCACCAGAACGCCGATTGCATGTCGAGAGCACCAGTACTCCCTGGAGCCGGGAATTTGGAGTGGGAAAGTGAAGAAGTAATGATTCAATACAAACCGCTGACGACCAAAAGAACAAGCGGAAATCAACAACAAGCAATTCCAATAAACACCAAAGAAGCCAATAGAAAGAAGCAAAAGGATAAAGAACTGAAAGAAGATTAACGAAAAGGAAACCAAAGAACCAAAAAGTATCGAGTAGCTGCAATAGACCAAGAAGAATCCTATTCAGAAGTATCGTTGCTACTTGAAACTTAGATAAAAGTACAACCAAACCAAGGAGAAGATAGATTAATCGAAAGAAACAGTCAAAAGAACCTACGACAACGGTGAAGAAAACGGGAAAGAAAGATTCTCAGGAAAGAAAAGAGTCACAAAGCCAAAACAAGGGTCAAATAAATAATAGACCCAAAGGAAAATCAAGCGAAAAAGAGAAAGTAGAACAACAGAAGGAAAGACCCGAGTAACCGAAAGCGTAATAACAATTAGTGATGATACTGAAGAAGAAGAACAACCACTTGAAACTGCAGGCCAAACCTCAGAAATTAAAGAAGACATTTTACTAGGTTGTTGAATCAAGAAAAACAAACCGACGAGCAAGCGCTATCACAACGCCGGAAGCGACCAAACAGGAAAGTCCGAGTAGAACAATTGGATTAAACGAATCAAAGATTGGATCAAACATAGAAATGGAGCGACAAGCCGAAAGAAGGGAATCAGAAGACGAATTAGATGAACCAGACGCACCGAAGAGCCAGAAATAAACGAGGCTGAGATGTATTCACAATACTTCAGATTGGAACCACTATTTACTCCAGAAAAATTAGTGAGTGCACAAAATGAACACCCGTGTATCCATTCATTCAAACATTATATTGAACACAACGAATTTTTGAATACAACTCCTGAATTCGAAATGAAATGGATCGTAGGGCGCGAATATCAATTCATTATCTTAGGCGATATGCTGTATCGGTTGAGAAGAAAGGATTGATCGCAACAAACCGAACCATGGGAGTTAGAGATCGTGGTCCTCATTTTCCTACCAGACTTCGAAATACGGAGGATAATTAGGATTTGAAAAAGCATGGTCAATGATAACAAGGAAGTTCTGGCCGAGTATAACCCGTGATCTATGACAATACATAGCTGGACTCTCCATTCGCTGAAAATTTGGCCAGGGGGCATGAACCATGGGGGCCTGGTTCCGAACCGGGGGCGCCCGATTTTGCCAGAGGGAGCATTATGCCAAGAGAAAAACGGTTACAAATCGTGTCAGAAACACCGCCAAAACACTTTTGCTGTAGAGACAAAGCTATTTCGAAGCAAATTTTGCCAAAATTTGCGAAATTTTTGGTTTCAGAACGGAATTTTAGTACAAATTTTGACCAAATTTTTTGTACTTTGAATCGATTGGAAACAAAAAATCTTCCAAGAGGCGGTGAACCGGGGGAGCCCAAACTTTTGCCACGGGGTTTGAACCGGAGAACACCTGTTCTGAACCAGGGGGAGCCGAAAAATGCCAGGACCCCCACCACCACTCCCCCAATTTGGAGAGCCCAGCATAGAAGAATGTATTCCCTGCGCCCGATTCCGGCAAGGTCCCAAGCGAAGAAACCCACTACAACCAATCAAAGGATTAGCACCATTCCACAAGCTAGCCATCAACATAATTGGTCCGCTACACACGCTGGCTACAAGTACATCATCTGTTCCATGGATTATTTCATGAAATGGCCCGAAGCGTTTGTAGTACCAGACCAAACGAATAGCACGATAACCAAACTATTTATCAAAACAATCGTGTGTCGACATGGGCGCCTCGAGTCGCATTAACCGATCAAGGTCTTTGCATCACCGCTGAGAATTTCACGGAAGAATTGGCATAAATTAGTATAGTATTTTGATCGTAAAGTAAAGAAAAGAATGTACAATAATGGCAATCTTTGGCTTATCCTTATGAAGAATCCGCATAAATATTCGATGGGACTCTATAGCATGGTTTACCACCCGAATTTGATGAACTTTTCTTGATCGGCGAAATCAAATTTCCAAATATTCTATTAGTGAAAGACGGTATAACTGCACATAATATAGGCATTTTGGCGGTGACCCAGAAGACGCCAACGATTAGCCACCGAGGACTATTATTGTGGTAGATGTGATGGTTCATGGAGAGAAGATTTTGCATGAGAGATGGAAAGAAGGTTTTGTTGTTAAATGGGAACAATGTGATAGTCATTTTTTGTGGTTCCACCAGGCGTGCGTATGACTAGAGGATGAACCCCTAGAAGCCGTATGGTACTGCCCCCTTATGCACAAAAATTTAAACAACCAAAGAAAACATTTTACACGGGCTAGTACACAACCATACATATTTAGCTAAGGCTGAACAATGAACAGTATTATAAACCGATACTATAAATAGTGAATGTAAAAAAGAATTTCTGTAATAACGTAACTCAAAATCAAAAATTTTTTTCGTGGTATTTATAGTATAACCTTAAAGAATAAACCTTGAAAGGATTAAGTGGATTGTATAAAGAATGGTATATTAATAGATTTGTGACTCAAAATATGTTCATATGGGTTTTCGTGGGTGATCATTTAAAATCTTCACTGTATTTAAACGTATCTCTTCGTGTAGAAGTAGTTATATCAATGGGTGAGACAATGCGAGTGGTGCGAAAGGAACCAGTGTCATGCGGTCTGCAGCAAATTTTGTTTATGTTTTCTGCGCTACTGTGCTTTTGTTAAGATGCTTATTTATACATAGAGTTAACCCTCGTAGAGTGTGTATTAGATATCTATCAGTTTTGCTGCATCTATGCCTTATTTAACAGCAGATTAATAAATATTTTGGGCCAGTTACATCTTTGTTTCGTAACAGGAATATATTTTTTAATGAATTATTCCACTGTATCTTAACGTTACAGTTCCTCATTTCTCGGAAGCATAGACTTGGCATGTCGCCAAGATTCTAGTTATAGAAAAGATTATCAGAGACATTTAGTGTAACGTAATGGAGATTGTGTGTTGCTGGGTGAATGTTTTTAAATTCCGACTGTATGTGTGTGATCGGTCATAACTCGGAAACGACTTAACCGATTTTCATGATCTTGGGCTCATTCGAACCAGCAAAGTCTATTTACCCGGCACGTCCCCGAGCGTTTTTTGATTTTGGGTCTGGTTCCGGGGTCAGGGGTTAAATGATGGTTTTTTACCACATTTTAGTACCTTCACGGAAGCAAGGATATTTTTATCTTAACTTTCGAATTTTTTTGTCTGATTTTTTTATTTCATAGTAAAGTAATAGATCCATCTCCATGCCTCTTTTTTAGGATCAGGTTTGAGGTATCGTACATTTGTGGTTCCTGGACCCAAAATTCGAAAATTTGTTCTGTTGCAGCTGGAAAGTTTTACTTGAAGGTTTTCGAGGCTGGAAAACTCATTGCCGGTTCTGATGTTACTCTGGGATGCGACCCATGGTTACAGGACTATGGCGTCCCCATGGTTGATCGACCCAAAATTCCAAATTTTTTTGTAACGTCCTGGGAGGCTGATAGCCTACACTTGAGGGTTTTGGGGCATGAGAAACTTATTGTCGGTGTTAGTTTTGTTCTACCTCGTGCGGCATTGTGTGATATCCACATATATATTGCACATCGACGCTTGCTATCGAGAGCTGATTGGCTGTGCTCGCAAAAGGCGCAGGTTTGCTTATGCTTCATTCCATTCTGCAATCTCGATAGAGTTACTAGTTTCATGCCTGTAAATTGTATTTTCCCTAGTACAGTGTTTGTGAATTAACCGCGATAAATAATATTTTTGTCGTGGTTGAACTTTTTGACAGATGAGGTTATCATGTCAAAAGAGTACACTTCATTATATTCAATAGAACAGAATTACGTATGTACATAGTTTTGTGTTTGGGATGATTTCTTACCCAAATTCTCACAAAACCGACAGCAATTTTAAACATAATTATGATGACTTCATTCTTTCAGCATTTTAATTATAACTCTTACCCAAATTCTCACAAAACCGACAGCAATTTTAAACATAATTATGATGACTTCATTCTTTCAGCATTTTAATTATAACTCTTACCCAAATTCCCACAAAACCGACAGGAATTTTAAACATAATTATGATGACTTCATTCTTTCAGCATTTTAATTATATATAACTCTTACCCAAATTCTCATAAAACCGACAGCAATTTTAAACATAATTATGATGACTTCATTCTTTCAGCATTTTAATTATAACTCTTACCCAAATTCTCACAAAACCGACAGCAATTTTAAACATAATTATGATGACTTCATTCTTTCAGCATTTTAATTATAACTCTTAACCAAATTCCCACAAAACCGACAGGAATTTTAAACATAATTATGATGACTTCATTCTTTCAGCATTTTAATTATAACTCGTGCTTGTCTGATAAGATAAACAATTATGCAGAATCTTGTTACGTAGTTTTTCTTGGCTGTTATGTTTTTTCAAAGTTCGGATTTGAAAATTTCTGCGGCGTTGATTTTGACTGGCCACAAAATGCAGAGTATAGTTATCTACCAGTATAGTTTACGTACCTTTCTTCCCTTACTAGTCCTCGCTCCGTGGTACAGTAAGCAATTTTCGCGATCCGGAATTGTGATAATTATCCGACCATATTGGAAGGTAGTGATGCCTCGTATTGCAGTGAGGCTCCATTGAGATTGAAACAATAGATTAAATTAGTTTGCCAACATATATATTTGCTTCGTGTAGCCGCTGTTTGAACGACGACAGAGAAGGACAATGGACAATGTTTGAAGGCAGCTCATTCCAGAGGGGGGCTGTACGGTGACTGAAGAAATATCTGCAGACGTCCAGTTGAGGAGTGTCTCGCATCTCAAGCGTGAGACCATGGCCACGAGTTCCTGAGTATCCTGGTGCAAAGTATATACTTGTTGATGTTTAACGCAACTGAGTTAAAAATATATAACGCAAGGTTCCAATCATGCAACCGTATAATGTTATATACTGTCTATTTCTCTAAGGTGTTGCAGATAATAATATGGCGGCATTCCGGACAACCTCACTGTGTGCCTACAGAGCATTTTGTAATATTAATTTAACTGGGGCGCTGTCTATTGCATCAAATCGTATGTTATCAGTTGCGGTTACACGACCAGGTGGAAAGGTCGCGCCGATGAAACCATTTGCTACTACCAGCCGATTTAGTTCTAAATCTGCCGCAAGTGGTAAGTGTAAAATAGCAGTATATATAGGTATACCTAACGCTTAAAGGGTGTATTGTAATATTAAAAATAGGTTTTACGCACAAACGCGGTAAACGGTGATTAAAACGTAAACGCGGTGAGGCGGCTGTAATCGGTTAATTGCGAAAAGGAATTGGAAATAAACTTGTCTACTAATAAACTAAGTCCGCAAAATGTCATATTGCTCATCTAAACGTAACTGTGGATTAAAACGTAAACGCGGTGAGGCGCCTGTAATCGGTTAATTCCAAAAAGGAATTGGAAATAAACTTGTCTACTAATAAACTAAGTCCGCAAAATGTCATGTTGCTCATCTAAACGTAACTGGGGATTAAAACGTAGTTAAGGTGATGAACACGTTTTACCGAATTTCATATTTGTTCTGTAATTTGATCAACTTTACCTTATGCATGAGTCTACTTTAGGTGCGTACATCACCGTGAATGTTCTTTTGTCAAAATCATGACTTGGATCCTACAAGAATTTGCGTTCATATTTCTGCCACCGGTATCCGCAGTTTGGTAGTGTAGGTGCTAACAGAATTTGCTGTTCAGCAGGGAGTAACCGGAATTCCGGTTCCGGCGAAAATCGTGTCCCGGTTGCGGTTCCGGCAAAGGGCAAAAACCATACCGGAACCGGAATTCCGGTTTAAAAATTTTGTTTGAAATTTTCCACGTTTTTTGCTTCATCCTGTAATCCAAACATATGTAATATATATTATACAATGATCAAGCTCCAATACAACCAAGCAAAAGAAAAGCTTAACTAACCAATTTGCCGCGTGAAACGTAAGTACAGCACATTATTAGAGCAGGAATTTTTCATAATGAATTCTAACCTGCAGGAGTTTGTTAAATTAAAGCCAGGTCGATGCTTGTAGCAGCTATTTTACGCATCCAAAAGTCTGTGGAATACGTTTGAATTAAACCGGTCCAACTCGGTAACAGAGTATGGCTTACGCAGAAGCACTTAGGGTATGCTTGGCTAACATAATAAATTGTGTCAAGCATCAGCCAGTGCGCTTGTAAACTTGGTAAATCAGTCTAAATTGAAGTAAACTAACGTTATCTGCAACGCAGCTAGAAACTGCTTTCTTGGCAACGAACTGTATTTATTGAAACTGTGCGAGCAGCATCACAGTGTGTCTCATTTATAGCATTCTGATTAGAAAGTTATCATCATTATGATCTAACTGACGGGCACTGTTTGTCCAACGCTAGCCTAAACAGTGTCTCTGACCAATGATTAGAAAATTACCTACTATCTATTATTTTCTCTTAAAATCATATAAACCCATAATTTCAAGTTTCCTACAGAAGAACATGCAACAAACGTATGTGTAGTAAAGGGATGCGCGACTGGAGACAGAGCGAAAGTGTGTATTCTACGCTCCAAGCTTTGTAAGCACATTCGATTTGACGCAGTATACGCAGTGGTGTATAGTGGAAGACATTTTTTGCTCTGCATGTCCAAAAACCGACATATTTGATCGATAAATAAACATTATTAGCTTCCTCAGTCACTTTATAGTTTCAGAAAGCCAATAATACCATCGCAATATATCAAGTTTAATGTAAAAGTTATTTTTAATGCGTTTTAAATCCACTATACCTTCATTTCTTCTGTCATCTGTTTTAATATATATAAATTTCAAAGACCAGGTTCCGGATCCGGTTTAAATGGACGGTTCCGGTTGCTGGTTCCGGTTCCGGTTATTCCATGCTGTTCAGGGCATTTTTTCGTCTAGTAAGAATTGCTATATACGACACACTTTTAGGATGTATGATTGGGGTTAAAACGGGTTTTTGAATGGACTCATGAGAGCCAGAATTTCTCATCAGCCGGCTGTATATAATGTGTATTGTGTTTGATGTTGTAGTGCAATTTCTCCTAAATGTACTTATTACTTGCACAGTGCGAATCCCTAAATACTCAAAAAGCGGGTGTATCTCTTCAACTATTTTAGCAATTCGGCTGATAGTAAGCTCATCTTGTAAGTTACTATGCTTAACATAGCTGTTGTATATATACTCTCTAAATTGCTTATATATACAACACTCAGAGTTTACCGCTTTGCGATAACACGCGCTACTAGTCTAAGTGCGGTCATAACTCCTATGGAAGTAGTCATTGCTTTTTAATACAGTACTCACCAGAAATATGTGTTATCTCTCGAGCGGAAGAACATCGAGCAGAAATTTGTAGGGCAGAGATGCCAACATTATATATTTCGTGTGCACTTATAAGTCTAGTGGGTCTGTGTTTTAGGCTAGGGTCAACTGTATTTTTTGATTCCTCGTTTCAGTGACGCTTGCCGACTTTCTGAAGGAAGAAATTGACGCAGAAACCGAACAGGCGCAGCAGCAGTTTAAAGGTAGCCCATCGGTGACGGGTTTCAAGGCATCAACTCAAGAATCCGATGTCGTCCTTGAAAAAACGCACGGACCGGAAAAGTATGTTATGTCGCGGCTATTGCTTTAACTTACATGAAATGAGGGGAGTATAGCACAAAAACATATGCTTTGATGGTCAAATAAATGTTGCTTGTGTTAGTGTGTACACGTTTGTATTAGATAATATCGTAGAAAGAGTTTGTGCTACAAAAATAGTTGTCGAAATACTTTTTCTTAATTTGGAAAGTTTTTTGGGAACTACTTGTTGCGGCGATGGAATGCTATTAAATGCATATCTCCAAATTTTTTAATACAAATAGCTGCAAATTTCAAGGCATTAATAGGAAAATTAGGATTCATATTGTACCGTAAAATGTGAAATATTGGAAGACGCTTATAAAGCCGTAGTAACCGTTTTCTTCGTGTTTTCCGGTGGGAACCAAAACAACGCCTGAGCGACAGAACCCACTATTATGGTACTTGAACCCATGTGATCTCCGAAAATTTGTGTTTGAAGGGTTGTCGTATTCTTGAAATCACGTGACTAGCGTTGTGTTTACTCGATAGATGTCACCGAATGGGGATTGCTTTGACGACAATCTTTACCGGTGGACGAACATCGAACGGAAATCGAACAAATTAAAAAAATCGCGCTAATATTTCGAGGGAACAGCACTCATTTTTGGAGACTACTGTACCTTCGTGTTGTAACTTATGCTAAGTATATCTTCAATAAAAATAATGAAGTAATTACAGGGTTTTACTTAACCTGGCCCAGGGTCATTTTAGCGACTGCATGGACGGCCAGAATAAAGCAGTTATCGTCAAAAAAATTTTCTAAATATGCATTACGTCGCAAACCGAAATGACTTTTTTCAATAAAATAATTTTTCCAAATTTCTTTTTCCTGGATTTTTTCTTCTACTCGAGAAGTTTTGTTAAAAATAAGTGAGTCGTTTCAAGCGAATATCTACAATGACAATGTTATACTTGAGCGGTAGACAGTTGTGCTTGAAAAGCCAAATTGAGGCGCATTTTTTGTACCCCGAACAACTCACGGAGAAGAAAGAGTAACGAGAATATTCAAATTAAATCAATATAGAAATTAAACTTATATATGACCGATATAAAGTTGCGGAACTTAAATAAAAAGCAACCTGTCTAACCCGATAAATAGAAAGCCATGTATAGGGAAAATTGTTTTTCTCTATCAAACCCGGAATTCCGGTTCCGGCGAAAATCGTGCTTCGGTTGCGATTCCGGCAAAGGGCAAAAATCATACCGGAACCGGAATTCCGGTTAAAAACTTTTGTTTGAAATTTTCCACATTTTTGTAAACATATGTAATAAATATATACAATGATCAAGTACTTATACAACCAAGCAAAAGAAAAGATTAACTCAGGAATTTGCCGTGTGAAACGTAAGTATGGCACATAAATTCAGTAGGGAATTTTTCATCTTAACCTGCAGGAGTTTGTTAATAAAACACAGTGAGGTCCATGCTTGTAGCAGCTATTTTACACATTGAGAAGTCTGCGGGATATGCTCCGGAGTAATGCCCGGTCCAACTCGGTAACAGAGTATGGATTACATAGAAGTACTTAGTGTAAGCTTGGTTGATATAAATTGTGTCACGTATCAGCCATTACGATTGTAAACTCTGTAAAGCCGTTTACATTGAAGCAAAGTAACGTTATCTGCAGCGCAGCCAGAAACTGCGTCCTTGGCAATGATATGTATTTATTGAAGCTGTACGAGCAGTATCACAGTTTGTCTCATTTATAGCATTCTGATTAGAAAATTATCATCAGTATCATCTAACTGACGGGCACTGGTTGGTTAACGCTAGCCTAAACAATGTCTCTGACCACTCATCAGAAAATTACATTCTATTATTCTCTCTTAGAACCATATAAACCAATTCAAGTCTCCTACAGAACAACATGTAACAAACGTATGTGTGTGTGTAGTAAAGGACGTCTACTGGAGACAGGGCAAAAGTGTTTATTCTACGCTCCATGCGGGGTAAGCACACTCAGTTTGACGCAGTAGACGCAGCGGTGTATAGTGGAAGGCATTTTTTGCTAAATCCACTGTGCTTTCATTTCTTCCTTCATCTGTTTTACTATATGTGTTTCGAAGACCAGGTTCCGGACCCGGTGTAAATGGACGGTTCCGGTTATGGCCTGACACATGTATACACATTTCAACTATATGCAAGAAATATACTTGCATAGACATCTCTACTATATATAAGATATACGCATTACTAAAATGTGACGGAGCAGCAGCAGCAGGAGCAGAACAAAAATATCTTACATATAGTAGACATATACATATCGCAGCCGTGAATTGCTTTCTTGGTAAAAAACTACGCTTATTGTTAAATATGCAGAGTACTTGATTGTGTTTCAACTATTACAAATTTGTTCACTTGTTGAAAAAGATTTAGCATACACAAATCGTAAATTTAGATACATTAATAAATCATAAAGTGAGTTAAACGAGGGCGCTTCTTGAAAGTGATCTAACGAACATGAGGGTTTAGAGAGTGGGATCCACCATCCGTGGACGGGCCAGGACTATAATAACTTTGTAAGACTAGGTATCGGTTCCGTTTAAAATTAGCAGTTCCGGATCCGATTGTTGGCTGGTTGCTATGTAAGAAACCGTTGTAACTATCCGCGCTATGTAGCTATGGAGTGGTTACTTAGATGCACAAGAAGAACCCAATTCCACTCATATTGTTTGAACAGCCATTATGATGATACAACTATTTCGATGCATATCGGTGTTATGGAATATAACTAACAAGTGTAACAATTCTCAGATATATACAAGTTTAATCGCTCAGCAATGTCAAGGCTCAAAGTTAATATATTTCCATCGGAGATTTGCCCCATTTCATACGTTTTGAGTCTGTTCAAAAACCAATTTTGATCTAACCGTTATAGCAATACGATCTTATAGTGTTCTGATGGTTCGTCAAATTGAAACTGATTTGGCTAATGTGTGTGGACAGGTAGTAGAGATACTGCCAATAACTTGTTTTGTCGGACGAATTTTGGACCCGACTCGAGTTCTTTCGGCTCATATTTATGGGTCAAGAAATTAGAATTCATCTGGCTTAAATAAATGACGCATTCGTTTGAGCTATCGGCCGAGATGATCGGACGTTGCTAATTTGAGATATCGATGTGGCAAGAAAAAATGCATAAAGAGTCACAAATTTTACCACATTAAAAGTAACAATTTATTTTTCGTTATTACTCAGAATTAAACTAGTTTCTCGCAAGCGAAAGTTAAACGGAGCGAGCGTGGTTGCATTTTTAAGTTATCATTTTGATTAATCACATGTGACAGACTGTGGTTGATGTATATACCAACCTAAGACCTCTTGAGCCCTGAGCCCATGTAAAGTTCTGAAACCTATCGCAAATACCTGACAATGCATCAAATGTATATTTGTGTATCTCTAGATAACAAAATCATTGCTTCAGCATACCGAGAAACCACTATATAGACTATTTTTGATGACTTGTACGCAATGCGTAACCAAACAAATGTTTATATATTCGCTAAGGACGCTGGGGGGTGAAATCTCGAAAATTTTTTTCTATGGCTGTAATTCATAACTTATGTTTTAAAGGATGGAGTTCTGCATTTTTTGTTCGATAGCAAAAGTGAAAACGATGTGCCCCTTTAGCTGAGCACGAACAGATCCATCTTCCAGGGCAAAATTACAAAAAAAAACAGTTTTTAATGGTTCTTTCCCAGGTTTGGCCATACGGGTACCAGTGTCTCTCGACAAAGACTTACCATCGAAAAATTCCCATCCTCAGCTCATCGAGATCTACAACTTTGTCGATCACGATATTTTCTGGAACTGCTTTGGGCCCGAATATGGTTCTTCGACCCTTTGCCAGAAATAGCGATTTTTCTGATTTAGCCGTGTAATTGCTTGTTTTTACCATACAATGAGTGCCTATTAAATTAAAATTTCCTACGGAATAACATGTAACGAACTTATGTCTAGTAAAAGGAGGCGATTGGAGACAGAGTGAAATTGTCTAGTCTACGCTCTATCTATGCGTTACAAGAATATGCAGCTTACGCAAGCCTGTACAGCTGAAGCATTTTGAGTCCAAAAGGCCATCATCTTGATGGATAAATAAATATTTTAGCTTCCTCATCCTCTTCAAAGTCTCAGACAGGCAATAATGTCCTCGCATTACATTAAATTCAATGTAAAATTCATTTTTAATACATTTTGAATTACAGTGATTTCATGTCGTCCGTTCACTGTTTTACTATATATAGGTTTAGAAGACCCGGATCCGGTTTAAATGGACGGTTCCGGTTATTCCCTGATATATAGGCATATCTGATAGATGTATTCATTGAATTATTTAAAAATTGAATACAATAAACCCGATTTTCAGAAAATAGTCGGTCTTCAGTAGGTTGGTACAAATGATCAAAAATAGCCTAAATATGAGTTTTTAAGTAGGCTTCATACAATTATTTGGTTATCTAGAGTCCAGCGTGCATTTATTTCATGCCTTTTCATGGGTATTCAATGTGTTTAGGGTAAATGAACCCGATTTTCAGAATATACTCTGTCTTCAGTTGTTTAGTTACGTATTGCGTACAGGTCATTAAGAATATGTCTGTATATATAGATTTCTTGGTAAGCTGTTTTTAGTCTTTTAAAAAAGAGCACTGCACAGTACGTACTAGGCATAATTGACCGCTGGTCGATCGTGGGAAAATATAATTTTATTTCGAAATTTAATAGCTTGTTCGTAAAACGACAATGAATTGTGGCTAGTACTGTATGTAGTTGCATTTTTGTAATCATCGTACCGGTACGTCTTGTTTCAGGATATCCGTGCGATTTAATATCAATCATACTGTTGACATGCAGTCCGGACATATGTCTGAAGCTGTGGAATCGCAGCAGGAACAGCAAATTCCGCAACAAGTAAGTGGTGAAATAAACAAAATGATTTTCAAATTTCTGTCTGTGTGAGTATTGCTCGAGTAATTGCAGTAATTGCTCGAGTAATTGCAGTAATTGCTCGAGTAATTGTGAGTATTGCTCGAGTAATTTCTCTCTGTGTGAGTATTGCTCAAACAAGTAGGTGGTGAAATGAACAAAATTATTTTCAAATTTCTGTCTGTGTGAATATTGCTCGAGTAATTGCAGTAATTGCTCGAGTAATTTCTCTCTGTGTGAGTATTGCTCAAACAAGTAAGTGGTGAAATAAACAAAATTATTGTCAAATTTCTGTCTATGTGAGTATTGCTCGAGTAATTGCAGTAATTGCTCGAGTAATTGTGAGTATTGCTCGAGTAATTTCTCTCTGTGTGAGTATTGCTCAAACAAGTGGTGAAATAAACAAAATTATTTTCAAATTTCTGTCTATGTGAGTATTGCTCGAGTAATTGCAGTAATTGCTCGAGTAATTTCTCTCTGTGTGAGTATTGCTCAAACAAGTAAGTGCTGAAATAAACAAAATTATTTTCAAATTTCTGTCTGTGTTAGTATTGCTCGAGTAATTGCAGTTATTGCTCGAGTAATTGTGAGTGTTGCTCGAGTAATTTCTCTCTGTGTGAGTATTGCTCAAACAAGTAAGTGGTGAAATAAACAAAATTATTTTCAAATTTCTGTCTGTGTGAGTATTGCTCGAGTAATTGCAGTAATTTCTCGAGTAATTGTGAGTATTGCTCGAGTAATTTCTCTCTGTGTGAGTATTGCTCAAACAAGTAAGTGGTGAAATAAAATTATTTTCAAATTTCTGTCTATGTGAGTATTGCTCGAGTAATTTCTCTCTGTGTGAGTATTGCCCAAACAAGTAAGTGGTGAAATAAACAAAATTATTTTCAAATTTCTGTCTGTGTTAGTATTGCTCGAGTAATTGCAGTAATTGCTCGAGTAATTGTGAGTATTGCTCGAGTAATTTCTCTCTGTGTGAGTATTGCTCAAACAAGTAAGTGTGAAATAAAATTATTTTCAAATTTCTGTCTATGTGAGTATTGCTCGAGTAATTTCTCTCTGTGTGAGTATTGCCCAAACAAGTAAGTGGTGAAATAAACAAAATTATTTTCAAATTTCTGTCTGTGTGAGTATTGCTCGAGACGAATGCAAGGCTTGATTATTATTACTTTATTGAGTCACGTACTGCCACGGACAGGCATAAGTACATAAAGAACGAACGTTGTAACATCCGTTTGTTTGATACAAATTTGTTGTTGCATAGAACACTACTATTGGTATTCAAGTGAATAAAATTAAATAAAAATTGGATTTGTCAGCGCATTTGATTTAATACAGTACGCACCAGAAATGACCGTCCCATTTCGAGTGAGCGGTTATTGAATGGCTCGCTCGAGATTTCGGAACTATTCAAATTAATAATAAATTCTATTTTATAGCTAATTTATTTCGAGCGAGTCGTATGCGAGCGACAAACTTTTTTGGCGGGTACTGTAGCTTGGTTTGTCCTCAATTCGTGTCATGTAGATTCACAGTGTGATGCAGTTTTTCTACAGAGATTACAGTGGAAAGTATTTCCGTTGTTCGAAAGGACAATGCGAGCTGGATGTTGATTAAAAAATCAAGTGTTCGATAATCGTTTTGAGACTTCTGAGAGGCCCCAGAATGCAATAATGTTGCGCAAATACTTTATTAAACCAACGTAGAAACCAATTTCATGATACTGTAATAAAGGTGTATTGCGTTTATTTCGTCCTTCACTGTAATACATTTGTAAGGCCTTGTACCGGCTCCTTGTCTTAAAAATCCATCATGAATTTGTTCACAAACAGCGTTTTATACAAATTGTCAAAAGAGGATGGCAGTAAGCACAGCGTAAGTTTACTCATGCATTAGAAATCCATAATAATAGAAAAAACATTTTACAGTAGTTCTTGTTCCAATTACTCCCAAGTACACATAAAGTGTGCGGACTCCTAATGTACATTGTGTCATTGAAAATGGTTCCTAAAAATAATTGTTGTTACAGGAGAATTAGAATGTTTAGCCTTTTCAAATATTTCATCAAAACTTCGATGGCTACTCCTTTGGAGGAAGCTCAATAGTAAAAACAATGGCATGTCAACAGTCCTTCTAAAGGTGATGGAACATCGGGGGCCCCATGTTCGTTCTCGGCAGAAATTTCAAAGTGGTGGGGAATAAATTTAGCTTAAAAATACTAAATATTTCCACAGTTTTGCTGTGTGCATGTATTTTGAAGCTTTAAAACGACGTTTTAGCATTATAAATAATGATAATTAATGTATAAAAACGTTTTGCATACAAAAACAAATTTAGAGACATAAATTTTTTTGGATTTAGTTGAACATGGGGGTTTCGTCTGACTGGGGGGATGGACATGGGGGAAAATCTCGCGAGCACGGGGAATTGGAAAGTTGGGCTAAATACACCAGTATAGTGTTATGATTAAAGCGGTCTTTCCTTCATATCCATAATGCCGACGAACATAAATTAGAAATAAGAAATATCACAAAACTAAAACATTTTGGAATCGCTTTTGTCGGTGGTGTAAGCATTTAATGTTAATTTAATTTAATAATAATTTAATTTAATGAGAAAATAGTTACACACATCCTTGCTATACTTATTCATAATACAATTACTTACAATCAGAACTAAATCTACATACCACGTCGAACGCAGACAAAATTGAACAATATCGCAATCGATCGATCCTTGCTTAAATTGAAATTCGTTAAACGCCAACTAACATTTTTTATTAAAAATATTTTATTTTAACGTAATCGAAGTTCGTTAAAGTGATCGGTTTTTGTTCAAACGAAAACGACCGAAATTGTACGAACCTTTACTCAATCATGAGCACATCATTGTGATTGTAAATGTGCAATTTATAAAGTTTTATTGATAATTAAAATCTTTGCTGCTTAGCAGATAATTTTGCTGAAGGCGATTTTTTAGGTCAGGTTCTTTTATTCAAAAAATGTACAAAGATTCGAATTATCTGAAACTCAGTTTCAAATTTGACCTGCTTCAGTAGGTGTTCGGTATTACAGATGCTGTCGAAGCCACAATTTAGTGTGGAAGTTGTCAAGGGAAATCAGAAACTTGTATTTGACTGCAGTTTTCCTCAAGATATGTCGGATAACGTGCCAGGAGGTGGAGACGAACGTAAGCGCTAAAGTATTTTTTGATTCATACACACAGTACCCGCCAAAAATGACTGTCGCTCGCTGGAAATAAATGTGTTCTAAGAAAAGAATTTATTTTAATTTAAATAGCTGCGAAATCTTGAGCGAGCTACCCGCTTGAAATGCGACTGTCATTTCTGGCACGTATTGTAGTTTTGGCTGGATGTCGTTAATGTATATTACCATGTTATGCAACTGTGTCGATGCGTGTCTCACAATCATGAGTTTGCTTGTTAAAACCGTACTCTGTCACATTATTGTGTCAGGTACGTAGTGGCCTACTTTCACTCATGATCTTTAAAACATGCACGGCCTTAGTCTGACGGCACACGGCTCTTCCGTGGTAATCCTAGCATTGTGCTTCAGCAGATTTTGTGTACCTAAATAAATACTGCCTAAATAAAATTTCGAGCGCACAGTCATTTTTTGACTGGTACTTTATTTAATAATTCAGCATTTTCAAATTAATTTAACTCTTGCTTTCTTACGGAGGCTCCATAGGTATTTTGGTCGATCATTTTAGAAATAGCAGGCGATATTTGGCTTCGTGCGTTTTTAACCCGTTTTCCAGATAGTTGAAGAATTAGTCGTTTTGAACAAAATATTCGGATTTATAGCGTAGGATAAGGCGAAACTTTATTCCCCATGAACTTACTTTTGCACCCTGATATAATTTAGCTGTTATAACTTAGTATTGCACTTTGCAATGATGTTCTGCACTGTTTATTATTTATTTATACGGTTATGTTCATTGCTTGTATTCAGCATTTAGTATGCCTGAACTACTGTAATACCTGCTCACAGAGATGGGTAAAATTAAAAGTCGTTTTAAACTGTAGTGTCAAAACCGATCGTTTTCAAGATTTCTCGTTTTACAAAAGTCATTGTAAAACTCAAAATAAGAGCCAATTAAAAACAGCCAAATCTGAATAAGTTTGACCCAACTTAATTTTAGGAACAATGTCCGTTTAAAAAACCCTGGCTGAACCTGATGGAAGACGGGTCAATATTTTTCGTATTTTCGACGTTGGACAAAAAACTTAAAAAAGAATACAACTGTAGCGACCATTGGATTCTGGCGTCAAGTAGCTCGCAACCTAATCGAAAGCTTGCAACGTCAGATTTGGCTGGAACAATAATATATTTCGCAAGCTATAAAATACAGGAATTAGGCACGAAAGGCGTTGCCCAATGCGATGACATTAGTGGTACCTGTAGCATAATGACGTGTAGGCTTCATATTACATTTCTGCTGTCTCTAAAGCACTGTTTCTATGATACACATTACTTTGCTGAACAAGCAGTACTTACAGTTTCTACTGCTAGAATGTTGTCTTATGATCAAGAACAAGCCAAGTCTTATGAATTGTGAGTGTGGGAGATGTCATTTAGGTAGGTGTATATAGTATACATGCTGAAGCAGTGGTTCAGGAACTACCTCAAGCCCTCGCAAGGCCCTGGTGTTCGAGGCTCTGCATCAACCCCATCCCTCCTGCGCGCGACAAATTTTAGCAAAAAATAGGGTGAAAATTCGCAAAAATGGACCCTCAGTGGTGGAGTAGTACAGTGTTTTCCGCACTATCTAGAGCAGCTCCCCGAAGGATTTCTACCACCAAGATACACCCAGCCAGCCTCGGCCCCCTGTCGAAACCTCGGAACGTTAGCATGTATGCGTATACTGTATATTGAGCATCAACTTATTACAAAATGAGCCTAATATCAGCCGTATTGCTTAAATAGTCGATCACATATCGGCTTATATCATTTCATGACTCGCAATGGTACTGATGTTTCCGTGGAATCTCCCCAAGTGCCACCTGGGATTTTCTGCACGACCAAATAGGCCAATTCTATGCGAGGCAAAAGATATGCCAGTTTTTCCTTATGAAACTAAACACTATATTTGACGTCAATAGTTATGAGCCAGTAAGACGATTGTAGTTATGGAGGTATATTATTGGTCTGATTAGATCACTGCAATGCATTTCAAATATCCCCAATACTATTTTTGTTGAGCTAAATGATATTTGTTGTCTCAGACGGGTCATCAGCTGCACTTTTTGATAACTACACGTTGACAAAAAGACAAAGACATGTGTAAATGTTTCTGTCGCTTTTGATTTGATATGGATTAAATTTAACTATTGTCTTTCCAGAATTCTGAAGGGATTTCTGAATATTTTTCTATGTCTTTGCGAGTAACTATGTGCACAGTTGTATGTTTTGGAACTTTTAGCTTACGGCTACAACATTGATGAGATATATATGTACACCGGCGAGCTGTCTGAAAAAGTTTATGCTGTCGGAGGTGAAATCTTAGATGGAGTAAGTTACAGCTTTAATTTATTATTGATTCTTGTAAGTTGCAACTTCTAAATGTATAGCTTGTACTATGAACGTCGACAGCTTAAACAAGAGAACGAGACAAAATGTTCTCAAAACAATACAACGCGAAATGTGCTTCAAACTGGACTCTTTTACGGAACGTTTTATATAACCCTCATTTTCTTGGACTCATCTGTATTTTTACAAACTTATTTTAGTAGCAACGTAATATTTTAGACAACCTGTCTAAAACATTGAATAGTATGCGGTTTTGCAGGATAACATTTAGACTCGTTGCTTAACGACTGTCTGCCGTGGTATGCTCAGTGATGATCCTCTTTCATCCTTGCTCTTTTAGAAGTCCAGCAGTGACTTCAATGCAAGACAACATCGGGCCCTCTTTGGAGGTCTGAGAGCGCTAATTTCTGTAAAATTATCATAAAATCCATTTTTTTCGAATAGCATAACCATTTATGTTATGACACGACTCGAGGTTCTGCGATTATTCGCAATTTTTAGGTATATAAAATGTTCGACATTATGCACTTGTAGTACAAAACGTGTTCACTAGATTTCTTGATGAAGTTAATATTTCGTATTAACACTTAAGTATATACAGATATTATAAAAATGGTACTTTACGTATGCGATAATACCTAGAGGGCACAGTAAATTGAGTTTTGCATTCAGTGAGCAGAATAAACGACCCGCGTTGTTTTTTCTTGAGAAACGGGCAGCGCGAAGACAGAAGGTTTTGGTATACAGATTAAGCAGAACATGGCAGATGTCAGTACTGTTTCAACATATACCTAAGGTGTCCCCACCAACCATCCTATTTTGTAACTGCCGTTATCGAACCGAAAACCCTTGTTACGGAAAAACGGTGTACTCTATTCTATTTTTCGCTAACTGAAAATTGGCAAAATAAAACCCAGTCGCCAGAAATTATTACCCTGCCTTCTAACAAAATTCTGGCGTTTTCAGTGTGCACAAATTCGGTTTTCTAATGCCTAGTCATTCAGATTTGGATTATTCAATATTTTTGACCAAATGTAATGCAAAAATTTGCAAACTAATCTTATAACTGAGCTCTTGGTGTACGCGAACAAAACCGGTTTAACTCAAATTCGACAAATTTTCGTGGTAAAAATGTGGGTAAATTAACTTGAATTTTTCCGAACACAAAATGGTTAGATTTCCATAGCAAATTTTATGCAAAAGTATAAAATAGGATGGCTGGTGGGGTCACCTTAAGTGTTCTTGCGCAGTACAGTACCCATCAAAAATGACTGTCTCCAAATAAATCTGTTGTAAAAGTAGGTTTTATTTTTGATTTAAATTGTTTCGAAGTCTCGGGCGAGCTACTCTCTCGAAAGGTGACGGTCATTTCTGGCGCGCACTGTAAATAGTTGATTATTGTTGCGTTGTGACGTATTAACATTCTTGCGTATTCATTCATACATCAAGTATAGAAGCAGGACTACATATTACTGCCACCATATGTTATGTTACATGTGTAGATACAAAAATGTGTAGTTTAATGTAAAACATCAACATGTACAACTGTGTGTCCGAATTTTTGTATTTTAGAATTTGTACGACTACTTTTGCAATTATCTCGAAGAACGCGGGATCACTGAGCAGTTTGCCGAGGAACTTGTCATGTTTTCGACGCACTACGAGCACGCACAGTACGTCGCATTGCTGCACAAGATTCGCGAATTTATCACGCGCGATTGAATATGAACATAGTGCTTTGTTTTGTTGTATTGTTGCTGTTTTGGTTATTACTTCCACGATTCGTTAGCAATATGAACTTGAACGAAGAAATAC